>JAUUDZ010182648.1:0-13225 GCA_032361705.1 Panulirus versicolor | reverse complement strand
GACAATCCAGTCCACAGTGCTGAGAGCCCATATCTCATCTCTCTCTCTCTCTCTCTCTCTCTCTCTCTCTCTCTCTCTCTCTCTCTCAACCCTTTTGTCATAGTGCTAAACGTAGACTAACTTTGCATTCACTGCCACTGCAGGTTGTACGGTATATCTTTCATCATTACCACCCTATCCAGATTATCCCACCAGTATTTTATGCATAGCCCAATCCTCTTATTATGTCCCACACAGTCAGATGGCCTAGTTTGTGGAATATCATACTTTACTTTTGAGTGTGAGAGTAACAAATCGGAATTGATGTGGCAAAGCAAAGTAAGCACAGCATGATGGGGAATATGAAGCCAGAATATAGGGAGCTTTGATTGTTATGAGAAGGTAATTGTAGATCATTATTATTAGTTGCAGTGAAATGAATTTGTTTATTTTGCAGCAGTCTAACAACAGGGATATACACCAGTGCAATAGATTTTTTGCATTATAAGCAGTTATTTTTTGAAGCATAGACTACCAAATTAAAGTAAGAAGATTTAGAAAAAAAAATGGTTTGATACTGAATGAAGACCATTGTAAGGGGCTACAGTGTGAATGTGGTCAAAGCAATGAACAAGTAATGCTCTTCATTAGATTGAGAAATTTAGGCCATAGAAGAGATATCCTGTGGCTGGGCCATCAAACTATCTTATTTTTATGGTGTAGAGTCCAAGGAACACTGTCATTTTAATATTTCTTATATCTTTATTTTCTTATTTTGTAATTTGTGTACCTCTGCACAAACTTATGAAATATTAAAGCTGAAGGTTGAGATGAAAACTCAAATAACATTTGTAAGAACATGCATTTTCTTGTGCCAAGTACTGCTCCAGTGCCAGCCACTTGTGCATGCACTTCCTTTAATGATGACATTGCAGAAAGAAAAATGTAAAAATCCATCTATAGGGTGTTTGAATCGAGTCCATGAAGTCAAAGATGCAATTTTGTCGTACAAAAACAAATTCATCTTTATAATTGCTCACTTATTGAGTTGGTTGATATGAATATTTTAGATAATGTTTTATTCAAAAAGATAAGGATTAGTTATAGAAAATGTTAAGTCTTTGTTTATGTACACATGGGACATGCTATTACAGCTTCTTTCACCTGCACTGATTCCTTTGCAACAGTTTTCATCACCAGCCCCTGAGACGACTTCATATAGCATCTATTTCCTTTTTCCCATAGTTTTTAGGGTATGCACTGTTTAGGCCCCCTTGTGCTGGCTTCACCTCAGATATCACCAAGGAGTGAGAGATGTATTTCAAAGACTCTACCCTTCTGTGTTACATATTATGATACAGTATCAGTTGGTTCAGCATATACTCTCCCTGAGTTACAGGTTGAATTGTTGTCATGGATGAGATTAATCCCATTGTTTTAGTTCATTTGTGTATTTGGAGTAGATACTGCATGATGTCATCAACTATACATCTCCCAACTCCAAGTCACTGCAGATGACCCTTAACACATTTCTTCTTTCCTTTACAGGGTGCACCGTTCTTCCTCCCATGACATTTGGGAGAAAAGTCACCCCAAATAACAGAGCATGGAACTCTTAAGATAGAAATTATTAATTGCTTTGAATCTTTCACTCTACTTGCTTATTAGCAAATAAACTACCCTTTTTGCATGACAGAGGAAACCCTGTGATAAATGTCAGGACTACCTAAATCTCATGACTTGACCTTGAGATACTGGCTTTTTGAGGAGGGACCTAGCAGGGCTTACGCTCATATCATTTGTTCAGAAATCCATCTGGGAATGTTTTACTAATTTAAGAATGAAATGTGAATATATCACAAATAATATCTGATTCTGTAAAAACTCAATGAACATTAAACATAACATCAAAAGTTTTTTATTTATTTTGAAATGATGCTTTCTTTATGTATGTTTGATATCATGTACTGCACATACTGATGAATTTATATTGATTACTGTAGTACATATAAAAAATCTTATTAGATGCATAATTTCACATTACCATAGAAAGGCTCAGATCCAATGCCCAGTTATTTTTGAGTCTCACAATTATGATTAATTTTCCATAATTTTGCATGAAGATAACTGTGGCAGGTAAAGGCTTTGGACATTATGGATAATGATTGACTTAATCTCTCTCCTTACAGCTTCAAGCACAATGCATCCTTTGTAACCAGACTACCTACAATACGCCGTCACAGAAATGTTCATTCACCTTCCATCAAAAATAGACATACAGATTCCAATCATACTTTAGAAAACCTAGTAAATTCCAGTAGGTAAGTGATCAGTTTTTGTACTTTTTTAATAATGGAATGTGTTGTGCTTTTTACCTGCAATCTAAAAGCATTTTTGTGAATTTTCCTCTGGGTTGTCAAGATTTATCATATCAGCTACCCAAAACAAACACAAAGAAGCACTGCTTCACAGTTTTAGGCTTTATTGATATTTCTGCTGTTGAGATTTTTGAAACTGTCTATGCATAAGCAGACAAGGCCCCATTCAAATGGATTGTGAAATAGTGGAAGAACATTGTAAGATCTCATTTAAAAGGACAGACTCCTGTTTTTGCAATATATTAGGTCCAACTTACTCCACTGGCAGCTGTCAGCCATAATCTTCCCACTGAAAGTCCTTAATATTTTTGGTTTTGGTTATGGTGGAGCAAGTTCTTTGATAAATAGGTACCATGCTTTTTACCACAGTGATTTTACCACAGTGATTTTAGGAGAGGTAGATGTGGCCATTTGGCTTTTCATCTTATTGAATGATAGGCTATTGTGCTGTTTACTCAAAATGGAAATTTCAAAGGGCTATCCCTGGTAACCCAATTAAAGGCTGAGACCTTTTGCTCAATGAGGGGTAAAACATTTTACCTCCACATGAGATGAGTCAATGAAGATTCACCCTCTCAACCATCATAAACAAAAGAGGTCAGCATGTGCTCATTTACAGGAATCTATAATCATAGAGATTCTTGCCCAGACTCATAATGTCATAGAATGGAGGTGAGATAATTCCAAGCTACCATCAACCCTATTCATTTTGCTTGCTTATGTTATGCAGAAGTTATGACTATTACTCAACGTCAGTTTGTGGTGTCCTCATTTTCAAAGCTGGCCTTCAGATATGGAAGATTTTTCATATACATGTAATTGCTTTTCCTGCTTTAATGGGTTACTGTCGGGAACCAATAAATAATGGTCTCCTTGGCCACATCTAGTGTTCAGTTGCTCTATATGATATACTGAAACAAAAGTGTCTGATCCCTAGCCATACCCCACTGCTATTTCATGGTTTACCTTCAGTACTTCATATGCCCTGGTTCAGCTCGACAGCAAGTCGATCCTTACATACCACATCAGTTTGGTTCATTCTATCCTTTGTACACCTCTTGCCTTCTTAAATGTTTGGGGCCTCAATATCCCCAAATCTCCTTTACCCAACCTTCCATCCCTTTTTAAGTTCCACTTCTGAGGCAAAGATTCTCCTGGTCAACCTTTCTCTGTTCCTTTTCTCCATATGCCCTAGCCATATCAGCCAAATGGAGTTGGACTTTTCAGTCAAACTGCACATACAGTACTTTGAAACCTCTCCTATATTGTTAATCATTATACTGTATGATCAACCTGCCTTACACCACATATCTTCAGGCTTTTTATTTCCAGTACATCTACATATTTCTTTTATTTGGCTTTCATGACCTATGTCACATCCATACAACACTCCAAACTACTGAACTTGTAAGAATGCCCATCTAGGCCTGAACAGACCACTCTCCTTTCACATATTCTTTAATTCGCTCAAGACCTTATCCCTCTCTTCCGTCCTGTGACTCCTTCCAACCCCCAGGGTTTTATCTGCTCCCATATCCACCCCCAGGTACAGTACCTAAAGCACATCACTTCCTCCAAGTCCTCCCCATGTAAACTTACACTCAGACCATCCTGTCTTTTCCCCTGCTGCATTTCATTACTCTCCTTTCATTCATATTCACTTTGAAATATCTCTCGCATACATGCTCAGACCATCCTGTCTTATCCCCTGCTGCATTTCATTTTTCTCCTTTCATTCATATTCACTTTGAAATTTCTCTCATACATGCTCCAAAACTCTGCTACTAGATTTTGGAGTTTTTTCTTTCCCATGTAAACTTGAACTGAAACCATCCTTTCCTATCCCCTTTTATACTTCATTACGTTGATTTTGTTCACATTTACTCTGAACCATCTTCTGTCCCACACACTCCTAGTTTCTGTCTGGAGCATACCACCAGAGCTGCATGGCTTTCATTGCTTTTAACTTATAGTTTTTGTATGACAAAAATTGTAATTACTTTGTTATATAGCAATCTGTTGACTGCTGGTGTGCAGTATACACATGCCTTCTCCAGATTCATAAACACCATTCACAAATCCATTTGTTCTTTAAAGTAAACACCTGATCCCCACTTTCATCTATCAATATATCTGATGGCTGTTCCAATTAGAACTCCCTCATGTAGGTGGCCATGGTAACAGTCTCTCCATAACTAAAGAACTCTAGTCCCACTTCTTAATCTTAAGTGCCTCACCCTTAAGAGGCCATTGGCTCAGGGCAAGTCTAGTGCAGTGTTTGCAGAGGCTACTGCCTGATATTCCCAATGACTTCTATCTAATGCTCCTACCTACTACTTCTATCCACTTTTTCTACCTTATGTTTGTATCTAATGCTTCTGCCTAGTTGTTTCTACCTTCTACTTCCATCTACTGCTCCTACCATTTTGTCAAAAAGCAGGGCTAGCGCATAGTGCTCGCCGCACAAGAATCTAGTGTTCCGAAGAATGAGCTGCATGAGTTAAGTGTTGTCAAGTATTACAATGTTACAATGACAAGGAGAGATTTTATGTTTGTGGACAGAATGCCAGTTGTCCTCATGTCAGTGAGGTGGACAGAAGACTGCTGCCTGAATCAAAGGAGTGCAATTTGACAACCACTAAAATGCTGGCTCATTAAGCAGATTTCACTAACTCTCCTGATATCCTGGCAGGTAGTACAGGTTGTACCTCTCTATGCCAGTGCTCTGTGGTCTGGCAACTCCCATGGTCTGGCATGTTTTGAATCATCCACCATTAATATTAGTTTGTGGATCCGCCATTAGAGTGGTGCTGTTAGCAGCACAAAGGCCCCAAACTCTGTTTAATCTGCAGCCAAGCTAACTAATAGTCCAGTTGATTTCTTATATTCAGCTGTATTTTAGCCCTTCAGGATGTGCAGAAGATGGTGCTAGTGCTAATAAGCATGAATCATTACCTAAGCTTGAAAAAGTGAAGTTACTGAGAAAATTAGGTAAAGGAACTTTTGAGAAGACTTTGTGAGAGTACTATGAGATTGAATTGTCAACTGTGTATGAGTCGATTTCTGTTTTCCAACATTATCTGTGGTCTGACAATGGCCAGGTCCCAAGGTTAGTGGATTAAAGAGGTACAACCTATACTGGTAATATACCTCCCTGGTTGTTGGCTGCATACCAGTTACTACCTGTTGTTGGCTGCATGCCAGTTACTACCTACCGATCCACACTTCTTCTACCACTAATGAAACCACACTGCTCCTCCCCAACCTGATGGTCTGTACATGCCTTCACCTTCTCACTCGCCCTCCCATACAGCTTGCCAGATATACTCAACAAACTTATACTTCTGCAATTTGAACACTCACCTTTATTGTACAATGTCTATATACATGCATTCTGCTAATCCTCAGGAACTTCACCATAATCCATACAGACTTTGAATATCTATGCCATCCTATCAACAGTAGTCACCCCTTTCTTGCTAAATTCATCTGCAGTACCATCGACCCCTGCTGCCTTGCTAGATTTCATCTTTCTCAAGGCATTCACCACCACTTCTCTCTTCATCAAAACACACTCCATGACTCTCACTTCTTATACCACCCCAACCAAAACACCCTACATCTGCTACTATTATCATCAAACACATTTAACAATCCTTCAAAATAACCACTCCATCTCCTCCTCGCTTCATCATTACTTTTTATCATTTCCCCTTTGCCCTCTTCACTGATGTTCCCATTTGATCTCCTGTCTTTTACTTTATTTACCTCCTTCCAAAACATCATTTGATTCTCCATAAAATTTACTGTTACATTATCACCCTAACTCTCATTTGCCCTTTTTTTTTTTCTACCCATTCCCTTTCTCTTGACCTCCTGCTGTTTTTTGTTACACATCTCCCTGTCATTTGCACTCCTTTCCTATAAGTACTGCCTCTCTTTTTGCATTCACTATTCACTTCTTCATCCCACCCATCACTATCTTATCTAATCTGCCCACCTTCCAACTTTTGCATACCACATGCATTTCTTGCATATGCCATCCCTACTTCCCTAGATGCCTCTTATTCCTCGACCACTTCCTTCGCTTCATTTACTCTCATCTTTTGCCATTCTGCACTCATCTCTCCTGATATTTCTTTACACAGGTCTTCTTTCCAAGTTCATTTACTCTCTCCACTCATCTTCCCAATGTTGTTTCCTCTTTTTTGAAAACATCGACAAATCTTCACCCTCGTCTCCACAAGAGAGTGATGAAACATACCACCAGCTGGCAACACAGTTACATCTGAAAGTCTTTCTTTTATATACCTGTGAGTTAATATGTACAGGTACACCACCAATTTTCCAGCACTCTTGGTTCCAAAGCCTTGCCAGATTAACCATTTTGCCAGATCAATCATGGTCACGTAATACTGATTCATCAACATGCCTCTAACCTACTAATTATACATCTTCCATGTGTCTAAAGTATATCATGGACTGCTAGAAATTTAGATTAAACAAATATTAAATGTTTGAGCACCCTAAGATGGTAAGTCTGTCCTTAGATTGTTTGAACCCTGTGGGGTCTTCTTCGTCTTCTGTTGTTAGTGTTTTCCTAGGTGTGCATCACCAGAATAAAGCAGTTTCGTTTGAGGTGCTTGTCAGCTACGAGTTTCGCAAATTCATCCACACACTTAGCAGCTCCTTTGTGGTTTGCAGACCACTTCTCACCACACACTTTATTCATGGAAATTCCATGATGCGTCTTGAATCTTTGAAGCCATCCTTCATTATAGTCATGCTCATGTTGTAATTTAAGTTCTTTATGGAACAACTTAGCCTGGTCCATTATCATGCTACTCCATCACTCCAATGCTGTCAAAACCATTCCATCATCACTTGATCATGTTCAGTACTTTTATCATCTTTCATAGTTTTTCTAATCGTCATTTGCTTCTTGGAATTGCTGTGGCATAGAATTTCAATAATTCTCCCTTTGCTTCTTTATATCATTAACAGTTGATGAACCAATACTGTTGATGTCACACAGCTTATGCACTGAAACACCACGGTACATTTTTTTCAACAGTTCTACTTTATCTTGGATCGATATGGCCTGGTGTTTACGTGTGACACCATGACTGACACACTTACATGTCTTAGAAGCCATAGCTAGGGTTAGATTTAAGCAACATAAGCTAAGAATCTCACTGAATCACCACCAACAATTGCAGTGTAAAGAATGTAAATAAGTGCACCCTACACACAACACCATCTGTGGCTGCCCAGTAAACTAGCCTGGTGGCCGCGGTAATTTCAAGTTCCCTCACATAATTTTGTCCGGGCTAAAGGAGGTGCCGAACTATCAGTTGTCGGAAATTCGGTTGTGTACCTGTAGATTACTTTGGTGATAAAAGGAGGAGGAGGATGGTAAAATTGAATAAAATTATGTCTTAATTTTGAAAGAGTTTTGATGGTGTAGTACAATAACAGTTTGGACTGGGAAAGTTGGAAGTAGTTTAGTGGAATGATATTGGTATTCTGGGGTGAAGAGTACTAAAGATGGCAGTGGAAAGCTGAAGTTTAGGGTTTAATTTTTTATGTAGAAATTTTTTTTATTCACCTAAAGGGATCCAAGGAAGAAGTTAAAAATAAAGTGTGAAGTTTGTTAGAAGCGTACATGTAGGAGTACTTGTCTCATTTGATATATGGATGTGAAACCCAAGTTAATGTAGGTCAGAATAGGTAGAAGATGAGAGCTTTTGAGATGGATAGCTTACATAGCATAGATGGACTAAGAGAATGAAAATTAACATTGAAGGATGGGTGGTGTGAAGAAATCAGTAGGAAGGTGCATGGGTAAAGTCTTTCAAGATGCTGTGGCCATTTACAGTGTATGACAAACGATAGGTTGATCATGAGGATAGATTTTAGGATGATTTAAAAGTACAAATAAAACAGATAGACTGCAAAAGGATTGGATAAATGAATTAAGACAATTGAGTTTATCAGGGTGTTTAAGATGGAGATGCTAAAGAAATGAATTGGGGTCAGATGCATTGAAGGCACTGTGTGTCTGGAAGAGATGTGAATGTAATATTTAAATTCACTTAACAAATAAGTATGCAAAGTAAATGATAAGAAACATGTATTAGCCTAGAAATTCATGTTTCCTGTTAAATGGGTCAGAGATGTGTTGGGAAAAATTTAGTAATTTTATCCATTTGATACATCCCTTGGATATGGGAATGGGGCTATTGATGATGAAAAAGATTGACATTATCAGAGAATAGAAATCCAAATGTTGATTTTTTTAATGAATTTATTGTCCTTATGATAACTTCAGGTTAAAGCATCATGTATTGTGATGGTTGATATTTTTTTCTTTTTTTTCAGACAAGAAATGTTTATATGTCCGCCTTGATCCTTCTAAAAGAATTGCCTGTTGGAAACTTGTCCATAAGAGCCTTCGAGGACACAAGAAAGATCTCAGAGCAAGCATGTCCCAACCACGTAAGGAATTTGAGTCACATTTTTTTTCCTGTAACTTTTAGTGTGGCTGCTTGTGCTTTTAACATGCAAATTAAGCCTGTAGCTTCTTGCGTTGCACATTAGGATGAGTGATGTCTAATTATTTAATTAACTTTTTTCTTTCTTTTATGGCGAAGTCTCCACTCACGGACAGAAATCTACATCAAGACTGGGCCTGAATTGAAGTATAGAGAGTGTGAAAATGAAAAACCTGTCTATTGAAATGTACCAGGTCATACTTATTGGGAAAGAATGAGAGAGTAGAGAGTTTGAAAGCTTTGAGGAGTAGGGAAAGAAACAGTTATCAAAATGGCCCACCCTTGAGTTGCCAGTGGCCACATAGTATCATGTGATACAGAAGCTCCCAAGTATTGTTTGGTCCAACAAGTGGTGGGGGCACACAAGCAGCCAGCTCTTGGAGTAGAAACCAAAGTAATACTTATAGAAGAGAGAAAGTGAATCAACATTGCAGTGTAGTGCAATCAGGTCAAGTTTTGAAGTAAGTGTTTGAGAGTTTATAAGTCAAACCACTTTCAACTCGACTCTGTCAAGTAAGGATGCAGAGCTTGAACCACCTGAGATGTGGGAGCAATACTCCATACAAGGTTGATTAGTCCTTTGTATAGACATCTGTTCAGAAGAAAAGACATTTTGACATCTAAACAGGAATTCCAGTTTCATGTAGGCTTAGATGTTTCCGTAATGTGGAGTTTCCCAGAAAGGGTGCATGTTACAGTAATACTAAGTATGTTCATTGAGTTGAGGTAGAATTGCAGAACCATCAGTGGAGAAAAGAAAGTTGTGAGGAATTTTCGATAGAGAAATGGGTAGAAACTGTGTCTTGGAAGCATTAAACTTAACCAGATTTTATCTATCCTACTGATGTATCATGTCCAAGTCTGAGTTTATTGAGGAGGTTGTGATGAGACAAGATGCAGGTATAGGAAGAGGAGCAGAATTGAAGGATGTGGATGAATGCAGTATTGAGTTGTTATCATATAAGTACATTTTGTTATTTGTGGCAGAAAAAATCGCTAAATATTTACTCGTTTATTTTTTTGGTATTCACATAGTAACTGAATTTTCCATTAGAAATATGTACTGCCAATGAAAGTCACTGTGTGTGGATATGGAAAGTTGTAAAAGGATAAGAGAAAGGTTTGGTGAAGGAAAAAAAGTATTGTTGAGGGAGCTGAAGAGGGTGTGCTAAACAAAGAGGATATACATGTCAGAAGTGGAGGTAATACGGAGAAGGGGTATACCAAATAGGAGGTGGAAGGATGGCGTGAAAAAGATTTTGAGTAATCAGGGCCCAGACATGCAGGAATGTGTAAGGTGTGCTTGGGATAGAGTGAGTTAAAACAATGTGGTATACAGGGGTCGACAGGCTGTCTGTGGACTGCATCAGGGCACATTATTCATTGGCTGGAGTAAACCATGGAAAGGTCTGTGGGGCCTGGTTGTAGATAGGGAGCTGTGTTTTGGTGCAATACTCATGATAGCTAGAGAATGCTTATTGTTGGGACTACTATTCCTACAAACATACCCATTTTTGCCCTCCCAGATAATGTTCTCTCTTTCTACACATTCTTCAGAACTCCTAGAACCTTCACCCCTTACCCACCCTATGACATAGGTATCTGAAACACTTCATTTTCTCCAAGTTTTCTCCATTCAAATTCACACCCTAACTAATCTGTCCTTCAGTAATGCTAAACCTAATAACCTTTTTTTTATTCACATTTACTCATGACTTCCTCCTTTTATGCATTTTTCTAAACTTAGTTACCAATTTTGCAGTTTCTCGCTTGAATCTGCTACCTATGCTGTATCATCAGCAAACAACAACTGATTCACTTCCTAGACTTTCTCATCCCCCACAGTCAGCTTACTTGCCCCTGTCAACAAGACCTACATTTACTGTCCTCACAACCCGATCCATAAACAAGTTGCACAACCTTGGTGACATCACATACCCCCTGTTGCAGACAAATGCCTATGATTCTCAAAGTGTTTCTCACACACTTTCCTTAGAGCATATACCTGATCCACTCATCCTTTACCACTTCTGAAACCACACTATTCCTCCCCAGTCTGATGTATATGCTTTCACCCTCTCAATCACTACCCTCCCATACAATTTACCAAGTATACTCTACAAACTTATATCTCTGTAGCTTGAACACACCTTTATTCCCCATGCCTTATAGAATGGCACTATACCTAGATTCCACCAATCCTCAGGCACCTCACCATGACCCATGCAAACACTGAAAATCCTTATCAAGCAATCAACAACATGGTCACCCTATTTCTTAAAAAATTTAACAGCAGTACCACCCTTTTCATTCGCCATGTCACAATTCATATTACATTAGGCTTTCACCACCTTTTATCCCTTCACCAAACCACTCTCCATGATTCTTCCACTTCAAATGCCACTCCACCCCAAATACTCTCCATCTGCCCCTCAGTAATCAAGCACTTTCAACGGTCCTTCAAAACATTCACTACACCTCCTCCTCACTTCATCACTACCTGATATCTCTTTCCCTTTTGTTCTTTTGTTTTTACATTATTTACCTCTTTTCTAAACATTTTATTCTCCCTAAAGTTTACTGATACTTGTTCACTATAACTCTCATTTGCCCACTTTTTAAACCCTTGTATGTTCCTTTTGACCTCCTGTCTCTTTCTCGTATACATCCTCAAATCATTTGGACTCCTTCCCAGTAAGTACCACACATACGCTTCTCTGTTCTCTTTCACTAGCAGCTTTACATCTCCATTCCACCACTCACTACCCTTTCTAATATGTGTACTTCCCACCTTTTACATGCCTGATTCATTTCATGCACATGCCAGCACTGCTTCCCTGAATACCTTCCATTCCTCACCATTCTCCTCTCATTGACACTGTTTCCTCTTTTTCGAAAACCTCTACAAATCTTCACCTTCTCCACAGGAAACTGATCAGGTTTCTGCCAGCTGCCCCCTTTCAGTACATTTACTTCCAAAAGTCTCTCTTTAACATGCTTATCAATTACTAGGTAATCCAGTAATGCTTGTTGACCATTTCTCCCACTCACATTCATATACCTGTGTATATGTCTGTTCTATTATCTCTATCTCTGGTGCTTGTCCCTAACTGGAACTCCCTCAAGGGGTTGGCCATGCCAATAGAGTCTCCATAACTATTCAACTCAATGAGCAGACTAGTAAATATCTTTATGTAAACTTAAGCATCATAGATATAGTATAAGTACAGTACAAGAATCAAGTGCTTTGTTTAATCATGTTAAAAGTTATGATGACTGTATTGACTGGAGTAATGCTAATTCAGTTATTAACTGTAACTCCATAACCACGAGAAATATCATTGAATCTTCTGTTATTAAATACACAAAGAATTGTAACATTTATGTAAGTAAAATTCCATACAAACTGGACAGCTGTATTGTAGGCAAAATTTTTAAACAGTTCCCTTTCTTGTCCACATAAAAAGAATTTTATGATACACATGATGTCAGACCCAAACACCACCATCCAGTAATGCTTGTCTACCAATGGCATCTTAGTTACGCCTCTTTCTTGTATATTATTTGACTATTTTGCATCTTCTGTCTCATTCTTGTATCTTCCGTGACCATTTGATCATTACACGAAAGTGCTCTCAGGTACTTATCATGTTTCATTTCCCTCATGGTTATATCCATATACTAGATTATGCAGACCACTGTGACCTCTTGCCATGTATACTTATACATAACATCCATCCCTGGGGATAGGGGAGAAAGAATACTTCCCATGTATTGCCTGTGTGTCATAGAAGGCGACTAAAGGGGATGGGAGCAGGGGGCTAGAAACACCCCCCTCCTTGTATTTTAACTTTCTCAAAGGGGAAACAGAAGGAGTCATGCGGGGAGTGCTCATCCACCTCAAAGGCTCAGACTGGGGTGTTTAAATGTGTGTGGATGTAAGCAAGATGAGAAAAAAGGATAGATGGGTAGTATGTTTGAGGAAAGGAACCTGGATGTGTTGGCTCTGAGTGGAACGAAGCTCAAGGGTAAAGGGGAAGAGTGGTTTGGGAATGTTTTGGGAGTAAAGTCATTGGTTGGTGAGAGGACAAGATTAAAGGAAGGAGTAGCACTACTCCTGAAACAGGAGTTGTGGGAGTATGTGATAGAGTGTAACAAAGTAAACTCTAGATCGATATGGGTAAAACTGAAAGTGGATGGAGAGAGATGGGTGATTATTGGTGCCTATGCGCCAGGTCATGAGAAGAAAGATCATGAGAGGCAAGTGTTTTGGGAGCAGCTGAGTGAGTGTGTTAGCAGTTTTGATGCATGAGA
>JAUUDZ010182537.1:0-17741 GCA_032361705.1 Panulirus versicolor | reverse complement strand
CAGTCCTTCTGGCAAGTCATATACATGGATCAAGAAAAGCTGTCGTCCCAGAATACAGCCCTGCACCTTTCCACTGTTTCTTTCAACCCATTTCATCAAGGTTCCCTTGACATGTATCCTTTGTTCCATTCCATTAAGATAATCTCGCCATCTTAATAGTCTTCCTTTTTTTCATGCCTGAGGATTCTGCTTCTTTGCCTTCCTCATATGTAGTACAGCATCAAATGCTTTCTGGCAGTTGAGATACAGACAATCCATCCATCCCTTTCTTTTGTCTGAAATAGAGCTAACTTTCATAAAGTCTAAGAGGTTATTACACATGATTTCCTTTTCCTGAAACAATGCTGTCTCTCACTTTCTGCAGATAAGTTTTCCTTTACAAGTAATAATCCATTTGGTTATTGTCTTTTCTTGTAATTTACAGACCACAGTTATCTTGGAGACCAGTCTATACTTCAGCACATTCTCCAGGTCTCCTTATTTGAAGATGGCTATTCCATTTGCCCTTTTCTGTTTCCTTGGAAATCTATCTTTCACTGGCAACATCTTGAACATTTTATGTTTGTTTTTGTTTTTTTTTAGGTGTAAGCATACTTAGTCTGCATATTTGGTGAAATTTAACCAAGACTATTAGCTTTATGTGGGTAAAAATCCCTTAGTATTTTTTAGTCCTTTCTGACGATTCAACTGCTTTCCAAAACCTCCCACCCATTTCATCTCTGTGTAGAAGCTATAGTATCTTCCCATAGAAAAACTTTTAGTTTCTTAAGTCATTCACGACAGCTGCTCTCTTTGAATCCTGTAGGCTTACTAGCTGCTCTTAAACTGACAGTTTACTCCCGTATGAGTTTGTGATAAAGTTTTGGAATTTCTCCGGCCTCGTCCAAAGTATTTTTTCAAAGTCATCTTTGTTCCTCCTTTCTTATCCTGCTTTATTTGTTTCATGCTGTAGTTGTTTTCAATCAAGTACAGGCTGGCTGGGGTGCGGTTTGTATTTTTTCCATATCTCATTACTGAAATTCTTTGTTTTTTGACGTCTGTTATTGAACCACACTCACTTTTAACTGAAGAGTTAAGGGATTAATATCAATGCTACTATGTGTAAGGGGATGTTCAACTCAATGAAGAGGACATGCTACTCAACTACTGTGGCTGCTGTAGTGTTTTACTGATTTGATATTGGGTATCAGAGATATAGATAGACAGAGATCACCTTATTACTGTGGGATATGGTTTAATGAAAATGAATTGACAGTACTGTGTTACATTGTTTGCTTTTCATGCTTAGGAAATATGTGAAACTCATCAGCTGTTATTAGACCATGAGGAGATACTTGCCCCTGACAGTAATGACCATCTACACATCTTGCTATCAAACCTTGGAGAGCGCCCATCTGTGCATGCCTTGGTGGGAGAAGCAATTGGTAAGATATTGCTTTAATGTGTTTCTTACAAAGTATAGGCTTAATGCATCTTATTGGAATTTGAAGAAAATTAAACCCAGAAGATACATCACAATTCAGTTGTGAATAATTTGGTAAAAGGCTGTAAGATTTGTAGGAGTGCTATGGATTAATTCTAGGTGAGTTATTATTAGCCTTGAAGAACTCACTTAAAAACTAAGTAAACTTTATTTTCTGTGAAATACTTATTTTTTTTTTCTTAGCCCTCATCTTCATATTTGTCTATCCTCTATCACCCATTTTCCATTTACAGAGAATGGATCACATGCATATGGCCTCAGTTCATTCTTAAACATCCTCAGCCATTTTTAGTCAATAAAAAAGAACATGAACTTATCAGTGAAAGGGCTTTTAAATGATATCTTGATTATTATCACTGGAGGAGACTAATGTCCCCTTCGTCACCTCAACCATGATATACAGAATGGCTCCTTTGTGCCAGATTAGAAATAATTCTACTGATATCTTCATTTGAAATGTGTATTCTTGATGACATTCTCACTCCATCTATCCATTTCTCTCTTAAGTCTACCTCTTTTCTCTGTACTTTCAACTCTACCACTGTACATTATGTTCTTGGCCAACCTTATCACCTGTTACATATTTTACTTCACCAAAGGCTCTGGAAACAATGAAGAATGTTTGGACAGAGAGGTCATTGTCTGAGAGGGCAAAAATGGGTATGTTTGAAGGTATAGTAGTTCCAACAACATTATATAGATGCAAGGCATGGGCTATTACTGAGGATATGTGGACGGGTGGAAATATTGAAAATTATATGTTTGAGAACAATTGTGGTGTGAGGAAGTTTCATTGAATAAGTAATAAAGGAGTAAGAGAATTAGCTGTGGTTATATAAAGAGTGGGGCTGAGAAAGCTGAAGAGGGTGTGCTGAAATGGTAAGGATATATGGAGAGAATGAGATTAACTTAGAGGATAAATGTGTCAAGTGAAGGGAACAATGAGAAAGTATAGACCAAATCAGAGATGGAAGGTTGGAGGGAAAAAGATTTTGAGTGATCAGGGCCAGAACCTGCAGGAAGGATGAAAGATGTGCATGGGATAGAGTGAATTGGAACAATATGGCATACAGGGGTTGAAGTGCTGTCAGTGGACTGAAAAAGGGCATTTGAAGCAACCAGAGTTTCTGGAAAGGTTTCTAGGACCTGGTTGTGGATAGGGATCTATGGTTTCATTGCATTACACTTGACAGCTTGAGAGTGGCTGTGGGCAAATGCTGTCTCTTTTAGATTGTTCCTGGCACTACCTCACTAATGTAGGTAATGGCAATCAAATATGAGAAAAGAAATGAAAATACTTTTGTTTATGTACCTTTGTAAAGATTTCTTTACCTTACATATCTTTGTCATATCATTATTCTTTATTGTTATTCTGGCAATTCTACTTATCTTCATAAATTTTCCATTACTGCTGTTCATATTTTGACCTGTTCTGACCAGTAGTAATGAGGATTTCATGTCCACACTTCAGAGCTAGAACAAATACTTAAACATGCATGTCGTGTGCACTGTACACATAAAGTTCTTCCCATTTACTAGAATTTTAATTGCATTTCCAGTTTTTCTACTTTTGCAAGACTTTCCTCATAGTTTGGCATTCTTACTAGCATTCTGAATGAACTTCTTTCCTTAATGCCTACATTCATCCTAAGTTTCCAGGCCTCACCATTCAGAGTGATGCTAATTAGAAGCAGCTTTTTTCTTTCAGACCCTGTATCTTACTTTTACTAATGTTTGTTATCCTCCTCATGCATGCTTCATCAGTGTAACTCATTGTATCACTTTCCTCCTGTAATTCAGAACAGTCTTTTATAAGCAAAAGCTTGTAGAAAAACTTAAGTAAGACTGAAAACAGCATTACAGATTGATTATTCTCTTTAACATTTACATACCATCAAAGCTGTTGTGGTGACAGTTTAGAAACAATGTTGATCCACACATTCTCCTCTCACATAGATTTTTATAGCTCATTTTCTGGAGGATATTTTCATATTAAGGCCCCTTGTTATTCATAGTGTTTTATTCTCGTTACTGTGCATTTATCCAAGTAACATTTTCTCATCCATTCATTAAACACCAGTCTAAGTCTCTATGTACTCTGATATAATTCTTGTTATTCTCTATTTCTCTCAGGACCATAGCATCATTTGCAAACATATTCATTTAAGAATCCAGTCCTTCCAGCAAGTCAATAACACAGATCATGAAGAGTACCAGTGGCAGGACCCAACCCTGTGGTACACCCCTGTTAAACCCAGCCCAGTATAAGAAATCTCTGACATTCATTTCATCTTCTTTTCAGCTTCTATGATTTTTAATCCATCACAAGAATCTTCCTGTTCTGCTTACCAGAAAATCCAGCTTCTTAACCAGCTTCCTATCTGTTATAATGTTAGATGTCTTCCGAGAGTTGAGGAGCATTAGCCACAATCTCTCTAAAACTTAGCTTGTTGTCTTAGAAGTGTGTGAAATTTGCTACAATGACCTACTTTCCCTGAACTGTGTTGTATCTCGCTTGAGTTATTTATCCTTTCTAATAATCATCCATTTTGTTTCAGGTTATCTTTATCATTTTTACAGACCACACTCTTCAGTTACTGGTTTGTAATTAAGCAGAATTTCCTTATGACCTTTCTTAAAGACAGACACAACATTAGCCTTATTATCTGGCACTACACCATCTTCTGTAGATGTTGTGAACAGTATTTCATGCTCCTTTTAAAGTTTTTGGACAGTACTCAGCATAAAAAGCACAAAAGGGAAGATTTCATTAGTAACATATACCTTATGTGGATAAAAACCCTGCTGCAGTTGCTGTAGTCAGCTTTTGTCTTTAGTAAGTGTTCTTATTCCTGTTCATTGATCTTTAGGGCTAAAATGACCTCCACTGTGAATACAGTTTTAAACGGTGATTTATTTCCTTTCCTTTTACTTTTCTGCATATCTGCCAGAATCCCTCAGCTTTGTTAGATACCCTTTAACCAGCAGTTTAATCCTGATGAATGTATGGAAAAGTATTGAATTTTCTATTTGTGTATATTCTGATTAATTTCTTTCACTTGGCCTGTGGTTGCTTCAGAGTCAGGTTCCGGCACATTGGGGAGGATGGAGGTATGTTTAGCACTAACTAACAAGTTTGACGTGACAGAAGCAACAGAGGATAAAGATGCCAAAGATCCCAACAAGCTCTTTAATAGGTATGTGCTCTTAAGTATTCAGGTAGAGTATCCATTTATATAAGTCCACTTTACTAAGTTTTATCTTTTCTATCTTTCATACATGTTTATCATTTTGTTCATTGGCAAGATAGCACCAGGAAAAGTTAAAAAAATTGCCTTGTTTTCTCGCATCCACTGTCATGTTGTCACATATGATTCATCAAAACCAGAGGCACCAATCACAACCATGCTCTGTGTGGTTCCCCCTGGTCATTTTGTATGCTTTGGTTCAGCCTGTTAACAGCACAGAATCTCTTGTATACCACATTGCTCCAATCCACATTATAATTTGTACACCTCGCACCCTCCTGCACATTCGGGTTCCTACCCTTCAAAAAAAATTTCACCCTTCTCTCTGATTTTCCTGTTTTCCTTGTTGCTTCCACTTCAGACATGTGTACCCTCTTAGTCACCCTCTCCTAACCAATCCTCAACATATCTCTGAACCATTTTAGCACAGCTTCTGCAATACTCTCATACACACCAAAATGTACTCTTTCTACTGTACCTTTGTCATACCCCGTCACTTCTTATATGATCATAGTTCCTCACACTACATATTGTTCTCAGACGTCTCATTTCCAATATATCTAACTTTACATTTTTGTCTAAGGCCCATGCCTTGCACTGACAGGACTACTTTACCATCAGACATACTCCTGTACCCCGTATGGGTAGTGACCTCTCTTAAAACACTTTGCTTAATGCACCAAAGAAATCATTTTATAGAGTTAAACCCAAACCTCCCCTTGATTTGACATTACTGCCCATGTTGCTTAACTTTAAAGTAAATGTTGCCCTTCAGCAGCAACAATACTATAAAGAATATCTTAATCAGGAATTAACCAGAAAGTTCAGCAGGATGCATTTATAGAGTACCATGTAAAAATTGTGATAGGCTTTATGTTGGAAAGACTGGTAAGGATCTTCCTGTTAGACTTAAGCAACATAATTATAGTATAAGAAAAGGACAAGAATGAAATGCCTTATGTAATCATGTTAAAAATTATGATCATTGTATTGACTGAAGTAATGCCATCTTGGTTATTAACTCTAACTCTCATACCACAAGAAATATCACTCGGCTCAACATGACAGTTAAATTATCATTATTCCAGTCTATGTGCCTTAGGGCATTATGTATTTGCAGTCTAGAGTTTATTGATGATGAGTTTAAAAAGATATATTCTATTGGATCCAAGTTGAAGTATTCTATATCTTTCATTGATAAATCACTTAAGACTCATTTAGCTTTAGATATTCTTAATACACAAGTCTGTTTTTATCAAAATTTTTATTTTTATACATACATTTATACAGCTTTATTGAACTGTGTGTTGTGCTTAGCATATTACTTTCTGAACTGTAGGACCCAAGTTTGATAGCAGGTTTCTCTCAGCTGGTTACAAAATACTTAAGTCTGTATCAAAAAATTGTATATTTTATCAGGCAAGTAGGAGTTTTTTTATTAACTACTGTAATTTTATTTCAGAACAAAACAGCTCCTTGTGGATGTTATTCGATGTGTTGAAGGTGCTGTGATTGGAGATCTAGTGGTAGGACCAACATTATTCCCTCAAGAGGAGAAGTATCGAAATATTGTTCATACTCGCAGTCAACAAGAGCACAAAGCTAAACTTAATCATACTGCACTCAACCGTTCTAACTCTTTCCTTGCTGAAGCCAGGTATATTTCAGTAAAGTGCCTTATATCACTAGTGTTGTATGATGCTGGGACCTAGAAGGTTGGATGTAAAGTTTTGTAAATTTATAATCTCTCATAATGGTGGGTCACATAGCAACTTACGAGCTTCTCATGAACACTTATCAACTTGAGGATTAACTGATTTCAGTTTCTGCCTGTATCCTTCCATAGCTGGGCAGTGGAAATCATTACTGTCTTACTATTTTTCTGGGCTCCTCAAGTCAGTCCTTTAAGAGGTAGGTTTGCCGTTACGTGAAGAATGGTTGACACAGTATTCTGAACTTTCAGTAGAGCCAACCTTGTTCTCATGTGTAAATTCACTGAAAACCATAGCTCCCTATCCCTTTCCTGCATTAGTGGGGTAGTACCCAAGAACAGAAGAAGAAAAGGCATCATTTGCTCCCAACCATTCTCCAGTTATGTGTAATGCATTGAAATGTAGCCTGAGCTAGGTACCCAAGGTATTGAACAACCCATAGGAGACAGTGAACATCTGGGTTGATTGTGGGCCAACTGTTTTACCCAGGATTCAAACCCAGGTTTGCCTGTACAAGAAATATTCATCAGCAGTGTTTACCACTATGCTGCAGATGCCCCTATTATGGACTGTGTACTGATGTTTGATTTTAGTAGTAAAAACCACCATAATGTGTTCTATATGAAGATCTTAATATCATTATATCCAGGGGATATTGGAATTATTTGTATCCACAGATCACTCTTCTTAGGCCAGGAATGAGTCATTTAGGACAGTGCCTATTTTCTTCTTAGTAAGTTGAAGTACTTCCCATATTTTTATCTTGCTTTCTTTTAAAAGAGATTTTTATATTCATAATTCAGTGGTTTAGACTAAGTGAGACTTTGTTACTTGCAGAGTTAGTCTTCATGAGGTAAGGACACGATTGAGTCACAACTTGCGTCGCCTAGAAAATCAAGGCCGTACATCGCGTTCAGACAACTACCAGTCACTTCTCAATGCCATTGCATGTGACATTGTAAACCAAAGACAACACCGAATATCAAGAAAAATGGTAAGAATATATTGTCTTCTGTCTATCTATTTATCTATGTTGTCCACTCCAAGTCTCCACTTATCCATGTCCTTACATGCCTATCTCACATACACCATTCTATGCATTCTTCCCCATTTCTCTCCCTCCATTACTCTTCCACTTTATTTTCCTGTGTCAAAGGTGATCCTCTCACTCCAACCCCTTTAATCACATTATCATACATTCTTCCTGTAAAGTACCCATCTTGCATTCTTTCCACATGCCCAAAGCACCTCAAAATATTATGTTTCACCTACTCTACCAAACCACAAGTCTATCCCCCTCATTACTTTCTTCATTTCATCTGGTCATACCAAATGCTCCACTCAAATGATTCATTTCAACAGCATGGATTCTCCCTCAGAAGTCATTGTTTTAACTTGCCAGCAAAATTTTTGGTGAATATGAATAGATATGAATTGTTTAATGCGTTCTTTCACAGGATCTTCAGCGATTGTTAGTGACAGCCAGACAACTTGAGGACAAGGAGAAGTTCTATCTGGAAAAGTTGGACTCTTACCATACATACTTGAAGACCTGTTTGTCAAATATTGCTGCCAGAAACAAGTAAGTTGTGTCAGAATACCACAAAGTGGTGTCTGTCTTGGAAACTTTTTGTCATATACATATACTTTTCAAAAAAAAATGCAGGTGAGATATAATTCTCCAGAGCCTCTGGTGGCATTTGCAAGTTTTGTTTTGAGGAACTATATTATTTAACACTTTGTCATGCATGAGGGGGTGAGTCCTCTTGGTATTCCCAAGGTGAATGAGGAAGCCATCAGATGTATATATATTGAGAAAATTTTTTATTTCTGATGCTATTTTGATTCCTCCTTCCTCCCTTTGTGTAATGTTTTCCAAAAGAAGTTACAGAAGGAGTTGCAGGTTAAGATGCAGAAGTACAGAAGAGGGTGGGTAAGGTGGAAATGAAATGCCTAAGGCAATAGGTTGTGTGAAGAGGGTTGATCAAGTAAGGAATAATACTGTGAGAGAGTGAGTTGTGGCAGTAATCATGATATAGTTTAGAGAGCTGTGAAGGATATGCTAAAAATATATGGACATATGGCGTGGATGAGTGAAGAGAGACTACCTGAGAGTATGTATACATCAAAAGTGTGGTGAATAAGGAAGAGGGGCAGATCAAGATTGAGATGGGTTGATGAAGTGCAAGATGCATTATCAGGGCCTGAACATGTTCGAGGTGTGAGGCATGCATGGGATAGAATTAATTTGAGCGGTGTGACATACAGGGCAATTTGCTGTCTGGGTATATGAAGTAATTAGGGGAAACACATTAACCAGGGAAATACTACTGCCTAAGTGTCAAAAGAAGTGACAGCACTACAGCGGCTATCAGGTTCTCTCTCCTGGCCCAGGTTGCTGTGTCTTGTCTTCATTGCATGGGTTGCTGGACCTCTAGCCACAAACATGAAATTTCCCTTCATCTCTTACATAACACATGACAACACATACTTTACACAGTTCTTTGTACATGGAATGTAAAGTTTATGAAAGCTACACTTGCTGCAAAATTTAAAAACTGTGACATATAATCTTGTCTCAGGTGATTTGATTGACAGTTGACCTTATACCAACAAATGTATGTATGTCTCAGATTTACCCCTGATTGCTTCTGACAGAGCTGAGCTGATGCTTCTAGACAGATATATACACATCAAGTTTTATGGCCATGTACTAGGCCTGTGTGTTGGCTGTGACAGTGTGCAATAATTTCTCTCCACATTCAGCCATCCTCCAGCCATGCTAATGAGAGATCATTTTCGTGAGTTTTTAGGAAGGACATAAAGCAGCTTTTAGTGAGAGGACTGGGCAAAAAATTTTCCTAAATCATTTGATGATGGTGATCTGTCTTCAGATTGTGTGACGTAATTATATGGGTATTGACTTTCAGCATCAAAAGTTGACCAAAGGCAGGAAAAGGTTTTCTAGCAAAAGTGGAGGCATTGCTCCCACTGCCCACTTACTCTTAACAACACCACAGCTGGTAATTTTACGAACATTTAGTTGGCTGTTATGACAGAATTATCATTGAATGACCTTGATTATAGCAAGAAAAAATTTATTATGTAAGATAACCCAATATTGAATAGGTAATCAATATTTTGGTGTTGGTATATTAAATGCTGCAACATGCATAGTAGCAACTCACTGGATACTCAGGCCTTACCTTCCCACTATATGTTGCTGTTGAAAACTCTTTTACAGTTTATTACAGCAAAAGTATTGGATGGAAAATATTAAGAATTTTTTTCCCTTCATAGTTTTCTGAATATATTTGAAATTATAAGGTTAAATTCATTTTTAACAACTTGAAAAACATGAATTTAGTGATTTGGATAAGATAACTTCATGGAACATTAAAGGTTTAATGAAAATGTTAGCTTTAGTTTGTGGAGTGATGCTGTACTTGATTTAATTTCAGGAATGTGCATCAGATGTCTAGCAAACAGGGTACAGAGAAAGCTAGATCAAAGCAAATGATCAAATATGCTGCCACTAAACTCATGGAAAAGGGTGTCTTGCTTGAGGTTGAAGATCTTCCTGAATCTCAGCAGAAAAATCTCCTTTTTGAAATCACTCCTTTAGCTACTACTGGAATTTTTCATGTCCAGGCCAAATTTATGGGTGTTCCCATGGAAAATGTTGAAATTGATATTCAGGTAAGTGCTGTAATTTGTTTTATATCCAACCTTAGGAAAAAGTTTACCAATTTTTGATCATCAGTGATTGTTATTTTTAGGTTGCCTCTTGTTCAGATTTAGATCTATCTTGGCCATTGTTTGACATATGAATATGTAACTTCATATGCAAATTTATGTTGATGAGCACCTAAGTATTCTATCAGCAGTAGGTTACTCCATTGCCTGCAACTGGTTTTATGGTCAGAGGTCAAGATTTTGTTAAGTTTTAGGGCCAAGTCTTCTTAGCTATTGATTAACGTATGACAAATAACTTCAGATCCACAATGATAAGCACTTCAGCTTCCAACCAAAAGTTTATGCATCAGTGACCTTTCCTCAACCAGGAAATGCTCCAGGGCCCTGTAAGGTGTTGAAACATCACATGAACAATGACTATCAAATGATGGCAATCACTCAGCAATTCATTTTTCTCTCTTACTTTCCAAAAGAAGGAACAGAGCAAGGAGCTAAGTGAAGATTTTTCTTTCGAAGGCTCTGTCATCTGTTCTTGATGCTACCTACCCCGCTCATGCAGGAAATGGCAAGCATGTATGATAGCAAGATGAAAATATATTTTTGATATAAAATTTTTTGATGAGTGTATACAAGCTGGTAACAGCTGCTTAGTATATCTTTAAATCCATTACTCGCTTAATTCTTTTACACCCAGTGTAATTTGTTCATTATGGGAGTTATGTATTTTAATGCATAGATAAAGTAGTATATTGATGATGATGTGTTTTTGACTGGTGCTTGTTAGTTTCCCTTTAACTCCAGCTTTTTTTTTTTTTGTCTTTCTTTTTCATGCCTTGTACAATTTGTTCACAGTTTTGAGTTTAAAAACTTTAAGTTTTTAAAACAGATTAATGATATGGATGGTGAACATTTCTTCAAGAGATGTAGGGATAGAGCAAATAGAGGACATAACATAAAATTAAACAAGAAATTTCATAAAAGAGATGAAGTACTTTTATAGTATAAAAGTGGTGGATGAATGGAATAAAATGAGTGAGGACCTGGTAAATGCATACTTAAATTTATGGAGTTGTAGGTTAGAGAATGTTCAAAAGGTGGGGCCCAACAAATATAAAACTCCCTCCCTGTACAGTACAAATAGATAATTACGCATGGTACTGATCAGTCTCTTGCATTCCCTGATATGTGACATGCTCGAAGGGTTAAACTTACGATCTAAACCTTGTTGTAGCTGATGCCTCAGTTGCTTACATTTTATTCCTGAAGGAATTCCCTTATTTCATCTTCACTGTCTGAAGTTTTGGCCATTGTGTGAGATCTTGATTGGCACCTTCCCCAGTGTGGCAAACCTTACCGTTGATAAAGCCCTTGTGTTAATAGATACTCAGTAGACCATTTAAGATGCTAAAGAAATCACAGAAAGAGGAAGCACACCAAGGGCTTGAGAGCAATTTTAACACTGAATTATACATTGATGGTTCCCATATTTGAGAGATGTTAAAGAATGTAATTGCATGAGTAGTTACAGATATTACCCTGCAGAAGTGAGACAGTACAGGTTTAGAGGTAAAAGGTCATGCATGACATTATTTAAGATTTTGATGATCATTTAAGCATTGGTGTAGATATAAAAGAGAGAGGGGTGGATTTTGTGTTTTTGAAAGGCCAGAAAGCTTTTGACATTTCCCTCAAGGCTGATCAAAGATTAGAGTTAAGGGCAAACATAAGAGGGGAAACTCCTTCAGTTGATCAAAAATTACTTGACTAGAAGAAAATAATGGCATGTTATTTGGCCTATTTTCAAACTGGGTAAATGTATCCAGTCAGGTTCTGTATAGCTTAGTTTTAGGCCCACTTTTATTCCTGATTCTGTTATTGATGTCTCAGAAGTACCAGATGAGGAGCAGGTGTTATGAACTGTAATGCAGCCATGAAATTTGATTAATTGGTTAAAGCAGAAAACGACAGTTTTCATATATCTTTTTATGCCTGTAGACCATACTAGTAATGATTCATACTTGTATTTCTGTTGGTAATGATTTTCAAGCTGGTTTAGATTTTATTTATTTATTTTACAGGAATTACTCCAGTTGCAGTATGAAGGTGTGAGTGTCAAGAAAATGTTCTCAAAAGTTAAAGTTAATGTTAATCTACTGCTATACCTACTTAATACTAAATTCTATTCCAAAAAGAAGTAGCACCAAAGTTGAAATGAAATTATCATCAGTTACAATGTAGATTGCTGCATTGGATACTGAAGAGTCAACAGATAAGTTCCTATTAATGTGGAAGTTAGGTACCACTCGTTCTTGAAAAGCTTAAGGAAAGAATGGCACTTACTGTATTTATTTTAATCACATTTTTCATGGGACCACACAGCACCAAGCTGTGATGAATTTAGACAGTGAGGTGTCTTCTTGGTTAAGCTTTATTTTTTACAGTTTTAGGCAAACATTTTAAAATCTAGTGAATGTTTCACTGGTATAATTAATGGCTTGATTTGTCAGTGAATTTATTTGCAATATTTTCTTCAGTTACTGTCTTTTGTAGTCTATGTTTTCTCTTCCTAATTTTAGATTTATTATTTTATATAACATATATATTTTTTCTCAAGTTTAAGAAAAACTCAATTATTTTATCATAAGAAAAATTGCACCACTGCTTCATTTTGCTTTCCTTATTCTGAGGGTTTAATTTAACCCATTAAGTGCTTGTGAGAGAAAGAAAGTTGCCTAAGGAGGACAAGCAAAATTTTGTAATGTATCTTTTTATTCATAGTTTACTCCAGAACCCTTCTTTAAAAGGGCCCTAGTTTTACCCAGGACCCCTTTTTCTGGGGTTCCAGTAGCCAAAGGCTGTGCTCCACTCGGTAGTAGGGACAGGATGGACTCCTCTGAAGTGAGAAGTTTTAAAGAGACTTGTGCTGTTTTGTCAGATTTGCCAAATGTGACTTTATGCACTATATTCCCAGTCGTCAGTCCTTTTTTAGTACACACTGCACAAGCTGACCTTGCTAATAAGATTGTTTGAACACTACTATTAGTAATAGTAATGAGTAAGTACTTTACATTCCATACTTACCTGAAAAGAAACTCCAGATGTAACCTCCTGCTACATGTATAGTAGGGAGATATCAAAAGTTAAGAATGTAGAGGGGGGGCATGGGAGTGAACTGATTCTTGTTTGCCTATGGCACAGCTCTGGTGGCAAACTTGAGAAGCTGGTGATGCTTTGGAAGTTTGTGCAAATTAGGCAACTTGAGAGCATGAGTAAACAAGTCAGATAATGAGGTGCAGGGTGGGGATGGAACAGGATTGTCTGAGAGAAAGTTCGAATGGGAAGGAAGTAGATGGTTTAGGTGCTTAGGAGTGGTCATGGCAATGAATGGACCATAGAGTTGAAGTTAAGCATAGGTTGCAAAAGGGTGCTTACATCCTAGATGCATCAAGGGTGTGAAAGAGAGAGGTCATTGTCTGTAAGGACAGTGTGAGCCTTGAACTATGAATGCTAGAGAATGGAAGAGGGGGACATGAGGAAAATGAAAGGTCTGAGGACAAGGTGGGTTGATTGTATAAGGAATGACAGAATAGGGAAATGTAGTAAGTACAGTTTGATTAAGAGCTAACCTGGATTTGTTGAAATAGTTCAGACATATGAAGATGAGGAAAGACAGACTAAGAGGATCTACATGTCTTAAGTGGAAGGTCTGAGGGGGAAGTGGAGACTAGAAATTGAAAGGCAGAGTGAAAGATGCTTTAGGATATCAGGAGGATGAAGAGCATAAATGGGAAAGAATGAATTGGATAAATGTGGTACATTGGTATTCATGTACTGATAGGAGGCTGAACCAGGAAAAATTAAGCAGTCACTGTAAACTGTGGAATTGTCTGTGAAGTTTGGCTTTCGATGGTATGATCAGGTTTCAGTGTACTGTAGTGTAAAGTGGATGTGTATGGATAGAGCCATTGTTCTTTTGCCACTGTATTGCTGGGAGTAGAAGCAGTTATGTGTAATGAAATAATAAGCCATATATAAGATGCTGTCTCATAGGTTAATTCAGCTTTTCTTGAAAATGTCAGATTTTTATAATAGCGTAATATGTATATATTTTTCATTAATATCCCATAAGTACAATTATTTTACTCGTAACTTTACATTTTCATGAATTATTTTGTATATTCTCATGTACTCAGTTCTAGTTAGATTAACTTGATACATAGGTATGTTAATAAACAAAATAAACATATGTTGTACAAAGTTGTTTTCTTAAAAGTTTCCAGATATGTGTGTGTCAGGTCATTGGGTAAGGGTAACTTTGGTCCTATTGTATAAATTCAGTTGATGTTGCAAGAATTAGGAAATAAGTGTTTTTGATACGTTTGCTGAAATTTGCTGCACAGATCCTTAAACTTGTCTTGCTTTGCATCAGTCTCTGCAGCCATAAGAATCATGAAAAGATAAATTATTTACTTTGAATTCACAGACACAAATCTCACCAGCACAACTTAATGAGTGTGAAGATGTTTTGTGTTTATCTGTGCATGACGGTTGAAGAATAGGCCTACTTATCTTCCTGCCCCAGTATCCTCTTTTATGGGGATCCCATAGTAATAGGAAGCCATACACGTGTGTGTGTGTGTATATATATATATATATATATATATATATATATATAGTATCCTAACAAGTATAGGCACGTTTGAAGATATAGCAGTTCTGACTGGCGTATGCATACAAGGCATGGGTTTTAGGTGAGAATGTAGGGAAAAGGGTGATTATGTTCAAATGCTTTAGGATATGTGTGTGAAAAGAGGTTGACATAGAGGATCTGTATTAGACATAGAGGGAACAGGTAGACCAAACTGAAGATGGAGGGAGTGAAAAAAGTTTTGTGTGCTTGGGTGCTGGAGAATTTGAAGTGGTCGTGAGATAGATTGGAGGTATGTGACGTACAAGGCCTGATGTAGACACTGGTGTAAACCAAGGCATATGAAGCTGTAGGAGGAAAGCACGGAAATGCCAGGTTGGTCATTTCATGATAAGGGTGAAAACGTCAAGAATTAAAAAAAATGCTAAGGCCTATCACAAAGCAGAAAAAACTACAGGTATGACTCCACCTGGATTGCTAATAGTAACGAATTATTTCGAGAAAACTATAATTTCCTAAAGCATTGGGCCTTATGAAAACATTGTTACTAGAACTATTAGAAAAGTACAAGCATATACTCAAGATAATGATACTCGTCTATGATTGTAAACTACAAATGGCATCAGTGCCAAATAATAGCCTTAAGAAAATGAGTATTCTTCAAGTTTACAGTTGTTGGTAAGGACTAATGCATAGCAGTACTTGATGCACTGAACACGAATGCATACGATAATTCATAGTATAGTGGTTAGTGGCTTTTTATATAGTTGATATCAACAACTCGCTGTTAATTCATGTACTCGCTAAGAGTATGATCTTGAAGTTACTTATTTGGACGTTGATAGACTGAAGAGCATTATATGAAAGTACGTAGAGCTTGGATCGGCAAAATATTGCACTTACTCCATGATAAAGATATCTGTTCGAAATCATATCGAACCTTTGTTACTGACGTACGTTTGCGTTACGAAATCAGATAATCAAGGCAGTCATGTAGCTTATTGGTTTGATAAAAGGGACGTACATGCTCATATTTTCCTATACCGGGACACTTGTAAGTCCTCTAAAGTTTCTGGGGGACAGTAGGACATAGTTTTAGAAAATCGAGACATCTGGTCACAATACACATTCTTTTATTTAGTTTGCTGTTGCACCGTCTGGTAATAAGGTTCATAATAGAAGAGATATCCCGTTTTTAATTAGAAAATCTAGTTAGTTATGTTGTGACATGTCAGACACCGACGTACAGTCACTCATAAAAGTTCGTCACTCATTAAAGTTCGTATGGGCTTGTGCAGTCCCCACCCCTTTCTGGACGGCGAGTCTATTACAAAGACGTGACAACGCACACGCCTATACACATAACAGAACTATGACGTTGTTTATGTTATATAGTAAGAAAGGATTATGTTTGTCAATATGACCTCATGCGACCTAGTTAGGGTCACGCAACGGCCTGATGCCCCTGAAAGGTAAACAACCGTTGCCCCGCCCAGTGGCTCCCACTCGTTTGCTGCTCTCTATGTCCGTTGGGGGTCTTGAGTTAAAAGCCAAAGTCGGCCCTCAGTCAAAAAGATACTTTCATTTACTGCAAAAATTAATAGCTGCTTAATTAGAACACCCACCATTGTCTTTAATGACCCAGCCAAACTGTAAGGTCTACGGTCAAATTGCTGGTTATGTCTTTTCTACCTGGCCCCTTCCACAACCTGGGACCAGGAGGTTAGACTCCAGAACAACCATTAGTTCTGGTTTGACCCACGTGTTGTTAAGACGTGCTACGACCCCAATGGGGTGTGATATATTTCTTCAACACGTGAAGATCGTTCAAGTGAAAGTATGTACATTAGAAGACAGATAATTAACGATACTGTGATCATTACTTGCTATAGTTAAATTCCACTTGGAGAGGAAATAGAGTATACAAATCACTGGAAATTTATTGGGAAAGTGGATTATTTCGTATATTTAAGAAAGGGAAATGGGTGTAGCAAGTTATAGAAATATTATGTTACATTTCAGGTGATACAAAAGGACATAAAAGAGCAATGATTGTGTTTGTCAACTTGTGTGATCGAGTCTGGCGATGGTGATGCAAAAACTGAGTGCCATATTCAATATTGCGTTGGCCAAATCTGAGTAGTTAGTGCCATGTACATGTTTGTGCTCATTAGCACTCAGAAACCGTCACTCAGTTTCAACACGTACGTCACTCGTCTGCCAATCTGAGGAGTGGGTCATTTTCTCAAATGGGAATGAAAAAAAAAATTACTGTCAGAATGACCACCAGAAAAATAATTTTGGGGGGGAAAATTGTGAAATTACTGGAGTATTGTGTTTGGTGAACATGGAGAAAATATTGTTGTGTAGGGTGATGGTAACTGGCGTGTGTGCAATACAGGCCAAGGAAATGTATTCATTAAAATGTGATTACTTGGAAAATTTAATTAGGTCACGAGTCAGCCAGCGGCGGCAAAGTGCGTCCTCTTCTTTATTCAACAATATATTTGTGATAATTTATATTTGTGATAATTTCGATGTACAAATTGTAATGGAAATGTATGTGTTGCACGGTACTTTTACATACATAAATTGAGAGAATTTGGGGAAGAATTGGGCTAAAACAAGGTCATTCTATCCGTCTGTGTTCACTGGAACACACGAATCCGATTCGGGTTTATGGCAGTGAAAAAAAAAATAAATCCCAGTTTCATCTCTTGTTTTAGCTTTCCACCTAATTTCACTTTGAATAACTCAGTTACCGAATCCTACCGATAACGTTATTATGCATTTCTTGTTATTTAAGAGGAAATTAGATTATTTAACTGGTAATGGGAAATCAGAATACTGAATCATGAGACGAATCCGAATCAGGATTTCTGATGAGATTCCACCCATGGCTCAGCCCACCACCCCATCCCCCACCCCAGACCTGACCAGGGTATAAACAAAGC
>JAUUDZ010182426.1:0-18144 GCA_032361705.1 Panulirus versicolor | reverse complement strand
TGCTGAAGTGTTAGGGAACCGACGTCCAAACTAACTTCGATATTCTCTGATTTTCTTTCAAATTTGAGTACGTGGATAAGGTAAACTAAGCTCTGTGCGGGATCCTCCGGATTTAGGGTTTACTTGAGGTCCGTTTCTAATCAAAAATTCAATAAAGCAAGCTGGAAACTTTTTTTTCTTTCAAATTTGATCGTGAACACCACATTACAACTCGTAAAGCAAATAAAAAAACGTTATAAAAGTTTACTCGTTATAGAATGCGTCATTTTTTACTATGGTGGATCTTTAGTCTTAATAATTTTGCCATCTTTTTAGGTAGTAAGAATAAAACTTGTTTATGATGGTAAAAGACTCCATACGCTTGCCTGAACTCGAGTGAATCGTGAACACATTCTTGAATGGTTGGACAGTTAGCATGTATTAATGCTCGTTACGTTTTCAGATAACGTCAAACTCCAGTGCTTGCGGTCGATGTAAATTTTTTAGGATTTATTCTTTGAGCGTTAAATGGGAATACAGTTGTGTGCGACAGAGGAGCCAGCCGTTAAACTGTTCAATATTTTCCTAATCTTTCTCGTTATAGAAATTGTTACGGAAGACTGGCATACCTAGTTCCTTTGCCCTCGCCTACGTAGGGAAGAGGTCTAATTTATAAATCTATTAGAAGATGAACCATATTTGGTTAGTATGCGAATGGATTTAAAAATCCACATGGAAGAATCGGCTGGCCATTCATTGTTGCCACTTTTGAGTACACTAGATCTAGACACCCCCTCACAAATATTTGCTCTAATCTATGCTTCACTTGGCGGGAATACGAATAAATGTTCAACTGTTGAAGCAACACAGCTTTCAGATTTCTCTTCGCGAGCAGATTCAATAATGGTGTTGTTGGTGATTACTTAGAATTGTCCGAATTTGAGAATTTATTTTCCATTGAATATCTGATTTTTGCAGACTTGTTTTTCCAGAGCTAACGCCATGTCTAAATTAAAAGGTTTGCAAGCATAAAAGGCAGTGTATCAGCAAAACCATATTTTTACACGTTGCAGAATCCTGTTAGTGTCTACCAGACTCTTCTTTACGGGATGATAAATAATGGTGGCAGCGGAGAGGATCTATAACCTGTGTAGTTTTCAAACTTGGAAATTTATTTTGTCCATTGGTGAAGTCTGTCCTGTGCTTACTGATGCTCATATATCTGTTGCAGATGATTAATGTAAACCAAAGTTTATTACGTTGTGCACAGTATACCTGTCTGCATTCTGCTCGGGAACAAAAAAAAATCTTGGTTTAGTAATACTATCGCGACCTTACATGAATACTGAATGTAGAAGATTGCAAAATGTGATCAAGGATCGAGACTGTGTACGACACTGACTGTATGGTACGTTTTCATGATTGAAATCCTTGAGAAATCCTTCCACACGTTGACCGGCGACACATTTCTAGTATAGTTTTTCCTGTTTTGCTACTTGAACCCTAGAGTGTACGTGCTACCATGAACTTTTCTTTGAATGTACTTATGGATATGTGAATATCAATCTTTATTCAAAATTCTCTAACATGGTTTTGTATGCAATCTAATGGTTTATCAGAGAGGTTATAAAGTTATAAACTTTACAGCATAGTTGTATGGCCCACTTGTATAGCGAGTGTTTAGTCTTTGAGTTATCTTGAACACCTGAAGATATTAGTTTTTTCGGTTGTTGGATGTACCTTACGTTGACGACCTCAGTGACCCTGGCAGTTGATAAGCATAAAGCCCAAACGATAAACCAACTATATTGTTACAAGAGGTCACATTGGTGCGCTTGATATAGTATTTGCTGATAACCTCGAGGAAAATGGAGACATGTTCCCAATTGCATTTTCGTGTAATGATCACATCGTCATGGGAGATACAAGAATGAGATAGAAGACTTTGAGGTCTGTCCAATGAAGAAACGTAACTAAGGCGCCATTAGTAAACAAGCGTTAGTCTTTGATAGTGATATAGTATTCCATTTGTTAGTGCAATATACCTTTATTTAGATGCTAAATCTTTTCATTCTTACGCTTTGAAGACTTTATTGTCGTACTTTAAGATGTTAGGCTTGTTTATATACTGCTATATAAAGTCATAAGTAATCTACAACATCTGTAGATAACTGACAAATTGGCAACTATATATTTGGCTCATCCATATTGTCACGGTAGCATGAGTAACGTGTCAATGTATTGCCAGCGTTTACTTTGTAATTGCTTGGACGTTACTCTTTTAACTATATCTTTTATGGTTACTATAACAGGTTGATGCTAGCAGCAGGTGTGGGCGTAGTGAGCCTGCCTGCCGTGAAGCCGTACAGTGGACCTGGCGACAACTGCCGGTGTGTTCCCTACAACCACTTCTGCAGCCTAGAGGTCCTACCCCTCACAGTCGTCGGTGCCTATTCCTTCGCCGTCAGTATCAAAGATTGTCCTCAGGGGAGTTGTAGTTTCGTAAGAGGCAAGGAACAGAGTACGGATAAGGTTGTTTTGATAAGGTGGGATGTGTTGCTCCTCGTAAGAAGTTATTGGGTTTAAAATGAAGTAGAGAAATGTAAATTCCTGAAAGGCTCAGAAGGGAGTGGATATACACGACGTGGGTATTGTTCTAAGTCTTATTTCTAGCCTTGTTGCTATAATCTTGTTTCTAGATGGAGTACCGCTCTTCGGGAGTGGTGGTACTTTTTGTTCTCTAGAATTAACTAATGCTGCCTTTAAATACTGGCAAGAGAGCTGTTGCTTCCCTAAGCATAGTAATACTTCAGAAAGAAGGGAGGGGGTGGGGTATGAACACTGCTCCTAGGGGAATATTTTCTGGTTCTCATAGAATGACTGAGGCTCTGCGGGAAGTGAGGAAGCATTACTGGTGCTAATGTGATGAGGCTGATTATGGTGCGTGGAATGATTGAGGATCCTGGTGGTTTAGTGATGAGAAATGAATGTTTGGGGAGGATAGAGAATGGTATGAACTAGTTTGGGAGTAAATAGGGAAGGTTGGAGTTTGAAGGTGAGTATGGGGGAACGTTCAGATCGGTTTGAGCTGGCGTTGGGTAAGCATGGGTTTGTTTGAGGTTGCGGGAAGGTTCTCAATTCACTTTAGAAAGTGAAATATGGATCATAATCATTAAAGGTAGAAAACTAGGTGAATGGGAGTGTTAGCTGGTTCAGCATGTTGGACAGTGGGTAGTGTTCTGGGTAAGAGGGAAGAGTAGCATTTTCTAAATCTCTCGACGTAGGAAATGTACTTAAACAAATGAAATATTCTGCATTTTGTTCTGTATTCAAATTCCTTGTTGGTACTTGCTCATTTTTACATCTTATTACTGTATATGTTGGATACACTGAAATTGTTTTATCACACAAAGTTGGTTAAGTTTAAACTTTTTACTGAAAATCTCGTATTTCAGCCGTACATATGTCCTCTGAGAACCCGTCTTTGCTGCCTAGAGACTCCTCCAGAGATAAACCAAATACAATATGAGGAACCACTGATCTTGGCGAATACAGACAGCCTTTTCTTTAAGGATCCTGCATCACAATTCCACCGTGCCCGACAACTACTTTATAATTCAGGTATGTAATTACTTATTTGTAATGTTCGAGGAGAGATCTTTACTTTCCGTGAGACCTCGACTCTTTAACATTCACTATCGTAATACTTCTTGGATTTGCTTATGTATGGTGTCTGCATTAATCATGTCCTATGCTGTCATTCTGTCCACTTGACACTTGTCTTCATTTCTCTGTCCTGCGGCTTCACTTTAGTCCAAAGTGGCTTCTTCCCTTCTCTTTACAATTTTCAGTTGCCTTTCAAGGTCTTCCATCTGTCTGTGACTGTACTTTGTTTTGCTTCTCTCTGATGTTAAGCATCACAGCGTCGGCAATCTCCCAGGATGCTTCGTTCTCGCCCCACCGAGGTCTTGGCACGTTTTTTGTGGTGATCTCGTCAGAAATCTTGCATTTCAGCAGTACCGCTGTTTTCTTAGTAACGAGACGCGATTTCAAGATTTCAAAAGTTCAGTTTTACTATACTCTTAACCGACGTGAGATATGTGATAAAACTAGTATCTGCTCCCCAGTCGTTCATCCACACTTTATGTGCAGTCAGTGTCGATGGATTGTTGAAAGAGTCGTAACTGTTGTCTTCATTCTTTACATTAAGTGGGTCAAATCTGTAACTTCACAGCCTCGTTATCTTGGTGTTAGAATGTATTTGTTGTACAGCCTCTTCAATGTTGTGCCCGTCAGTAGGTATGTTCATGGCTTAAACTACTGTGTCTAACTTCGTGTGTCACTGTAAATCGGATCTTGACATGAAACTGTTCATATTTACTTCGTGTAATATTTTGCTTCAATTTTTCCTCCATTGACAAACAAGATCTGCATTAAATGTCATTTGTTGTTCTTGTAGTATTTTTGCTTATTGAATCCTTCCTAAATCATTATTTTCCAAGTACAAATTTCAAAGGTTTCTTGTATACTATTTCTGCACGACACACTGCTACATTCCTTGTAATATTTTTTCTTCATATGAATTTATTTACCTCTGAGCAGCAGTCTCTTGGATGTTTAGGGTGCGTTGATATCAATCCAGCATCCTTTGCAGATTCTTTGATCAGAGAATTACTTTAGTTTATGGATAATACTTTTATGAAAGAAGGGCAAGTAGAATGAATGTGAAACCCCAAGACCAGCTGGAAAGATCCAAATTTTAAGTGAACTGTATACACAAGATGCTACAACTACAGATCTGCTCCGGCTAGTCTTGCTGGGCACGTATGATTTAACCAATATAACCGATTGATAATAAATCCCATTTGTATTTGATGTAGTGTCTGTGGCTTCCTGGGTGGAGGAAGGATGTGTGCAGATGTAACCATTTTGTTTCGTATTGAAGCCCCTCTGATTTACTTTGTGATCAAAGGAAGAACAAAGATTGTACTTCCTTGGTATAGTTTCGCAGCTGAATGTATGGGAGACATGACAACTGGTGAAAAGTACAAATTGCCATTCGCACGTTGTTGAGGTAGAAACTGTGAAACTTAAAACTAGTAGACAAAATGCTTGACAAGAACGTGAAGAAACAACTTGGTTAGAAAATATCTATAAACCAACACAAACTTGTGGCAATGGGATCTAAAACTTTATAATAATGACTGCAGTAAAGCAAGTGGAATCGTTGTTTCTAGTGTATATCGTAAATTGTAATGTCTTGCTGGAGAGAACAGTGTTATGGGGTCGAGATATAGACAGTTTAAAGCCAATGCCAGCTGTAAGTTTGATTTACTGTAGCACATGAGACGTGGATGCCTGAAAAATTCCTGTCAAGGAAGTTTACCAGTGACTGGAGATGAAAATGTCAGAAAACGTAAATACATAGATCTGTACACATTTAAGCCAACAGTTTGTGGTAAAAGGAATGAACAAGTGAGCAACTAGGCTTAAATATATCTACTAGATTGTGGTGTACAGGATCAATAATACTGAACTTTGTAAATAACAAAGGTGGAAATTGATGATGGCAAAGATTAATGAAAACTTTATATAGGTAAGATTAATGAGTTCACGATGAACCAAAAGTGTGTATGAAAGAAAACGTTGCTTATGAATTTAAGGAGTCTATGGCAACTTCGTCTAGAACAACTTTTTTTTCAAATGGGCTGTAAAAAATCGAATCTTAATATTCCCTTCAGAGTAGACATGATCACATGCTACCAAACTGTTTTTCACTGGGTAAATGTATCGTAACCATTGCTCATTAATTGATATCGTGGCTACATTGTCATGCTTTTAAAAGCTCTAATTTTAAAACTGATGAAGCCGCGTCCCGCATGGAACTTTCAAACCAATGAAAATTACGTTCTGCGCGGGAGGGGGTAGATAACATGGAGATTAACGAATGTCTATCCCCAAAAATTCTTTCAGAAAATAATCAAATGTCTAAAATTTTATGTAACGAGTTTGTAAATACTTGTAAGAGATTAATGCATGATGTAATGCTGCATATCCTTCCTTACAGACGTTCAGGTGACGCACGATAAACCAGAAACGACAGCAAACGAGGAAATCCAGCTTGAAGACACGTACAGACATAAAGCAGGAAACATGGCGGAAGACGTAAAGCTTTCGGATGTTCAAGAAGTCGAAGGACAGTTCCTAGACACCATAGTGAACCAAGAGAATGTTTATGACGAGGAAAAACAAATTTCTGAAATGTATGTTAATTATGGATTGGGTGATTCGGTGATCTTGGAAGACGGTGCTTCCCATACTGCTACAGAGACTCTGGAAACACCCTTAGGTTTCTCTGAGGGAGAGAAAATGTATCGTACAACTTTAATGCAAGAGTCGTCCCACATGACAGAGAGAGACGTGGCTCTTATACAAGATGATACCCAGGCAGTCATGGTAGTATATGGTACATCCCATATAACTGACACTTTGCGAACCTCTACTGAAGATGACTCTGCAGTTCATGATTCATTAATGGAGGAAAAGAACAAAGAGACGTCAGAGGGAACTGACGTAAATGATTCTGGCATCACCCACGCATTTAGTGAGGGAGGTACTAGTTCCCAGGTGGCCACGATACATGATACATCTACCTTAATGACTACAGTTGATCCAGTTGACGCAATGCAATCATTTCATAACGAAACGCCGGAACGCACCGATGGATCGGAACCATCGCCCACGGTTACGCGTGATAATGATAGCGTCCTGTACGTGTTCGCCACAAAGGAAACTTCTCTGCAAAATGACAGTGTCAGCAGACCACTGATGTCATCCCCGGGAGGTTCAGACGTCACTATGAATACAGATAATGATACGAAAAATGTTGGTTCTCTGACGATTGATAGTGATATAAAAGAGTTACACAGTGAGCAAAGTTTTCCTGGGTTTTATAACTTTACTTCATCAAGCTCTCGTACAACGCAAATACCACCAAAGGTAAATGGAAATAAATCTACAACCCAGGTCGTATATGATTATACAGTAACACCAGACCCATCTATAACTGACAAAGTTGACTATGCAAAAATTGTAGAACTTGCAGAAGCCATAATAAGCCAGAACCATAAGACACTGTCGGATCTTCAGTATTCTGGAATCTCCACGGTATCGCAGGAAGTGAAAAAATTTCATCACGAAAAGTCACGTGACCCCACACATGAACACGAACAAGAAGTTTTGTTCACCCAGCTCGATCATGGTAATAACTGTTCTCGCAATCAGTGCGGCAACAACACACTTATAGCTCAGGAACCGGATCTCGTAAATCAGTCTTCTGTGTCAGTTAACCCTTCATCTGCTTCACATACGGATCGTCCAGAAACCCTTTCATATCTTGAGAATTATACTAATGAATTTTTTGAGACCTCGCTGGTATTCGATCCTCCAACGACTGCAAATCTGATTATTGGGTCAGATACTACTATACCTTCCTCTACTGATGAACCTGCTTTATGGTACTGGTTCTTTGCATAACTTGGTACACCAGACTACATGTAACAAAAAGAAATGTTAGGGATCATCCTTTCCGTGTAATGACTGGAAAGTGGAGGCTTAAACGACCCTTTAAATCCATGTTTAAATTGAAGCATTTATACATTTGTCATTCATTAATGTTACTTGACCAGTTGAAGTAACTTCACGCTAGTTCTTCAGAACATTGTATTGAACATATTCTGTATTATAGTTAACATTTCGTGTGTTCTTTTTACGCCACAGAATTCTGATTCTGAATCGTTTTAATTTGGAGTATATTGACATTGTGACCACCTTAGGTTGCTAGGAAATAGATAATACAAAACTTCTTAACTTGTCCAAGATGGTACAACTGTCCATATTTATATAGTGTATTTGTCATTCTTTATCGGTGACTTTCAGATAAGTATCAATGTGTACCTGATTTGCTCTCGAACTTGCTAAGATGTAAGCATTGCTCGAGGAAGTTTTCGAAATAAATTTTGAGAATTTTGAGCTACTTTTATAACATTATCTTCAAGCAAGATTGAAAATGAAATCTCGCAAGAACGACAAAATTAGTCTTGGTAACCATACCACAGTATGGCCTAGATAAAATTCTACCACTTGGATGGTATATTTATCGTGATCCTGTTCCTCTCCACAAGGTTTACCTAGTTATGGTGTATGTGAACCATTCAAACTTTATATTCAAGATTTTTAAGATGTAAGTAGTTTTAATCGACGGTGTTTTATGAGACTGATTCCATGTCAAATATATCCTCTATCTGGTCTTGACCAAATCTTGCCTGAGGTTCTCTAATAAAACTTGCTTGCACTCTTCCCTTGACTGCTCCATATCTCTAATTGTGTGTGTGTGTGTGTGTGTGTATATATATATATCATCCCTGGAGTAGGAACATAGAATTCTACCTCCGTATTCCCTGCGTGTAGAAGGCTGCTACTGGGTTCTGCAGGAAATCTCGTCACCCATCACCTTCAAATCAGGGGGAATAAAAATAAAAGAGCGTCAGGAGTCCTCTTTCCCCTCAAAGGCTCAAGCTGGAGTGTTTGTGTGTGGATGTAACAAAGATGAGAAGTGATAGGTTGTATGTTTGAGGAAAAAAAATAACTAAGAAAAACAAAGCTCTGTTAAAGGGGAATAATTGTTTGGAAATGTCTTGGGAGTAAAGTCAAGGGTTTATAAAAGGACAAGAGCTAAGAAAGGAGTAGCACTAATACTGAGGCAGGAGTTCTGGAAGTATGTTCATAAAATTGAAAGCAGATGTTGAGAGACGGGTGATTATTATTGGTTATGCACCTGGCCTTGAGAAGTAGGATTGATCCAAATTTTGATGTAGGAGACCGGGTATTAGTGATGGGTGATTTAAATGCGAAGGTAAGTATTGTAACAGTTGAGGGTGAAACGGGCGCATGGTCTATTTAGTGATATGAATAGAAAAGAACAGCTTACGGAATTGTGCTAAAAAAAGGATTGGTGATTGAGGTTACATGGTGTTAAAAAAAATGTCTACAAAAGTATACATATGCGGGTAGGAGATGATCTGCAGGCATGATTGGACTGCATATCGACTCAAATGTGTAAAAGACATTTTGGCATATAAATGTGCTAAGAGGGGCAGCTGGTTGGATAGATTGTCACTGGAGGTGAGGGAGAAAATTAGTAGAGGTTTTTGAAAAGACACTTTGTCGGGAAGAATAGTGAAAGTAAGCAAGGCTGGTAAAGAGACTGAAAAAATACCAGGATAGATTGACTGGAGAATGGCAAAAAGTGATGGTAAATGAAGTGAGGGGTGGGGGAGAGTGAGGAATAAAAGGTATTTAGGGAAGCACTGATGGCAGAAGCGAGATTCACGTGGCATGCGACAGGTTGGAGGTAAGCAGATTAGGAAGGGTAATGCGTGATGGGATGAAGTAAAGTTGTAAATGAAAGAAAAAAAAGCGGCATTTGGGCGGTACATACATGGAAAAAGTGCAAATGTCTGGGAGATGTATGAGAAAGTGGCAAGAGGTTAAAAGGAAGATGCTGGTGTACAAAAGAAAACAAATGGAGAAATTCAAGGGGGGGAAAAGTTGGTGATAACAGGTGGTGATAAAGTGAGGAGATGGAGTAAGCACTATGAAGAACAGTTAAATGTGTTTGATGAGAGTGGTAGATGCAGAGTGTTTTGGTCGTGCTGGTGTACAAAGTCGAGTGGTTTAGAAAAGAGAAGAGGTGGTGAGAACCTTGCATCAGATGGAAAGTGGCAAGGTGGTTTGAGCAAATGGTATTGCAGTTGAATTTGTAAAGAAATGGGGTGACTCTTACCGTTATTGACTGGTAAAAATTTTTAAATATGTATGGATTATAGTAAGGTGCATATAGATTAGCAGAAGGCATGTACAGGGTCACTATAAAGGCAAAGGGGGATATATAAGATGTCTATGTTTGTCGAGTATACCTGGTAAATTGTATGGGAGGGTATTAATGAGGTGATTGCATGAACAGAGCATCAGATTTGAGAGGATGGGTGATTTCAGATATGGTAGAGGATGTGTGAAATGGGTGTTTGCTTTAAAGAATGAAATACTTTATGGATTTGTATGCAGTAGTTATGGATCTGAAGGAATATGGTAGGATTGATAGAGGCTTTGTGAAAGTTAAGAATATAGGGTATGGGAGGAAAGCTGCTAGAAACAGAAGTATTTATCTAGGGTGTAAGGTTTATGTACAAGCAAAAGTGAATGGTTTCAAGTGAAGGAGTGCGTGATTTCATCATGGTCGTTGTTTGTTTACGGATAAGATGGCGAGTCTTGGAGAGAGGGGCGACAATGCAGTCTGTGGTGGAAGTGAATTAGCTGTGTTTGATGATACAGCACTGGAAGCAGATTCAGGCGAGAAACTTCAGAACTAGTTTGGAAGTGTGCAAAAGGGTATTGGGTTAGTGATAGCTGTGTAGTTAGCCAGCACTTCAGTGGTTGTCTGTTTGCACTCCTTTAACCCTGGTAGCTGTCTTTTCTTTCTGCTTCACCCACACATGGAATGTTGATATTCTGTCCAGACATATAATCTCTCCTTGCCACAAATAACCCTGACAACACTTGTACAGCAAATTCTTTTCAACTTTAGATTTTCCTGCAGTGAGCACTTTGCGATAGCACCAGCCTTCTGGCAAAATGGCAGGAACAAAAGATGAATGTGGTAGGAAGGAGCATTAGATAGGAGTAGTAGAGGTAGGTAGGAACTTTTGCTGGGAGCATTGGGTAGTAGTACGTTGTACCATAAGACAGGAATATTGTGAAGACACATTAGATAGTAGTTCGTAGAAACATAAGGAAGGAGCCTCTGAAACGCTGCACTAGAGTTGCCTTTTGCCTGTGCCCTATTAAGGGTGAGGCACTAAAGGCTATGAAGAAGCACTAAAGTTCAACAGTCATGGAGACTTTTGCCATGGCCACCCCCTTAAGGGAATTCCTAAAGGGAACAGGCGTCAAATATATATATAGGTTGAAAAACAAAGAATTTCATAACGCCAATTCTCATGACATTGGCCTCTTGCATGGAAACTATGGGAAGCAACAACTAGTCACAATAGGTTTAGGTCATATAAGTTGGGACACAAGATCACAGTTTAAAAAAGAGGTAACCATCATAATACTTGAAGAACAGAGGAGTAAATTCGCTGGAATGGCCTATAAAAGCACTATGTTCAGTTGGTGGTAATGAGTAGACCAGAAGAGATTCTGCATGAATAGACCTATCAACAGCAATAAGAAAGTTGTAGTGCTGGTTTTCTTTTCCCAAGTAAAACATTTCATTGATTAAAAATAATTTATTAGGACTACATGTGAAGTATCTGATAACCAATAATCAGGATAAGACTTCCTATACAGCACATGCATACTGTACCATAATTTTGCTTTTAACCAAGATATTCAATTAGCCCATTCATACATATGCAAGATCTAAACCAGGCAATTTACTTCCAAAGTACAGTCACTTTCAATACTCCCTAAACACTTGGAGACATCTGGCCTTGCTCTTTTATCTTCACTATTTTAAGTTGCAAAAACTTGAAAATGAAAGTAAGGTTTTGCATTTGGTTTGCTGATTGGTAGAGAGTAAAGATTTTCTCGACTGCATTTACTTGTCCTATGAAATTCACATCTGGGAACACGCTTATAGTTGCTGATGTGTGAAGGGTAAGAACACGACTGAAACCACATCAGTTGAAAAGGTGAAATAAATTCATATACTCTAGATGTTCCATGGAACACGTCGCCTGCACTGCAGCATATTCATCAAGAGTGAAATAAGAGTATGGAAACTAGGAAAAATATCTAGTTCCAAGGCCAAAGGTGGAATTTTCAAATTATGAGCCACGATAACTTCCAAGTTAAACCTTTCTAAAGGGAGCATAACTCGTGCAAAATCCAAAGTGGTTTTGAAAACCTAAGTCTATCCCTTGTGTAATGAGAAGTGGCTGTTAAATAAACAAATAAATGCATTTTTCCTGACCCATGAGGTTCAGGTAAATCTTTAATTTGCAAGTAAGGTTAAGTTTCAGATTAAAGCTCTCAGAGGTGCATAATTCATGCAAAAACCAATCAGGTATGGGTCTTATACCATCTGATTCTTTACATGCAGGGAAATGCCTGCTGTATATACAGTTTGATACATTTGTCATGACCCTGCCAGGCCAAACATATCTCCACTAAACTGAGGTGCAACAAACAACAGGAAAAACATACAATGATTGACAGTGAACCATAGGTGTCTGCATGCTACCAGGCATTATAAAACTGGTTTGAGCTTAAGTGTGTAGACCCATTTCTTGAGAGACTGGAAAGATTACAGGAAGAGGGAAAGGTAAAAAGAGAGAATTCTATAGCTTTGTCATGCAAAAATAAAAAGCATCAAAACAGCTTATCCCTGTGGGGCTGATACCCACACAGAGACTGAGAAACAACCATTCGCATCCAATAGCTCCAGATCTTATGAGCTAGGACATGCACAGACAGCTCATGAAACCAGTCACTAAAATAACACAAAAAGAAAGGAGCACCAACAATGCAGAGAAGAATAGGAAAATGTTCACTTTGTGACACCAGGGAGTATGGAAGAGAGTGCATGACCCAACCTATTAAGAGAGAGAAGGTATGTGTTGCTTGTTTTTCTATGTTCAGTAATGCGTTTCTACATTTTTGTTTAAAAATAATCTATTTGAACTACATGACCTGCACAAATGTCTAAAGTACCTGACAATCAAGGCAAAACCTTCTGTGCATAGACATAGTAACACAATTTTGAATTTAACCCTAAGAAATTCAATTGCCTACCTTTCACACACATACAAGATCAAATCTTTATATTTCATAATGAATGTACATTCAATTTCAATACTCTCTGAACACCAATCGAAACGTCAGACACAGTAGTGTAAAAATGCATGAATGATTGTAGGTTTTCATGATGGGATTGCTGATTGGTACACTAAGCAGAGATTCCTTTAAGTAAACTGTTACTGTATATAATTTGTATTTGTAAATTAAATACAAAAATATACAATGTACAAAAATATACAATGTACAGACATCCCCCAGTTTACACTAGAGATGCATTACTGGAAGATGCAACATAAACAAAAAATCACACAGATAAAGGTCATTACATTCCTGGGCGAGAATTCTTGGCAAAATTTTCACAAAGAAATATGAATCAAATGTGAAGAAACATACAGTAGAGAGGTATATCATTAATACAAGTGTTTGAATAAAACAATACTGTAACTAACATAAGTAGCACCAACCAAAATTGGTTTTAGATCTTGTATGATGAGGCTGGGAGGCTCTGATGGAGCACAGCAGACAAAGGGCCACAATGGCCTGGCTCTTCATCTGCTTCAAATAAGGATTGACTATTGCAGGACTTTTCCCGAGATGGCTGGACACTCAGCTTTCTACTGAATATCTATCACTGGGACATTATATTTTTAACTTAATTAACAATATTTCACATTTACCCCATGTTCTCCATAATTTCACCTCATACAAGTCATCTCTAAGCATATTGTCTCTTCACCTGCATTCCCACATATTGTTCTCAGTGATGTATTGGGTAAGCTAATGCCTATCTATCTATCTATCTTTCTCTGATGCCCACTCCATTCAGCAATAATATCTTGGTTCATTTAAACTCCAAGTTCACTAACATCAAAATACCAACAAAAAAATGCTTTTCCTGCTTCTCTTCTAGCAAGAAACTGTGCTGCCTACTCACAGAAGAAAACTGTCAATTTACAATCCATAGTAGAATAGCAACTGAAGCCCATTATATAAGGAGAGGGGGGGACATTTCTGAACTAATTCATTCTGTATCAAACTCTTAGGTATACTGCATCATGGAACAGCTCATGAACAATACACCACATGCTTTCATCATGAAATTTAGATATTCAATTTACCTCCCAGAAAATGTGATAATGGCTTGACATGGTGGAGAGTGAGCTAGGTGTGCCAAGTCAATCCACTTTTGTTGCTAGAGCTGTGTATAATGCATATGATAACATTAAATCAGTCATCAAATATGGCAATGCTGATAGTACAATATGAGCATTAAGTTTTTATGACTCTGAGTAGTGCTCCATACAAATTTCAACTTCATTAAAACTTTGTAACCTTGACGATGCACTTCATCTAAGCTAAAGGAACAGGAAGTAGAGAAAACATATGAGAGCAGCAATTTTCTTTATATCAAAACACAAAAGACAAATGCATTTTCAAACCTGAAGCTACTTTATCACATTCACAGAGCTGCCAACCTTGTCGGACACAAAAAAAAAAGGAACATAGATGGCAAGAATAAGGAGTTTTGAGAAAAAAAAAGTAATTTTGCAAGACGAAACCTACAACCACACACAATACAGGCTGCACTTTCAATACAGGAAATTGTGATGTCCAGTGCTCATGCTTTTATCTCTATTCATTTATCTACATGTAGATTAGTGCACAATTGTTTACTTTGAAAACAAAGTATCTAGTCAGTAGCGTTTCATTTTCGGTCCTCGAACTAAGTCAACAGAAGTTCTAATGTATGTTTGTCTACACATATTCAGTCCTGGCTAGAGAGCTTTTTGTTATAAGCAGTGGTCGCCTGTTTGCACTCTTCCAGAAGCCTTTCACTGAACTTCACGTGATAAATGATTTTTTAGCACAGCTATACACTTTCTGTGAGGAAACCTGGTAATGGATGAAATTCAGTACAGTTTTTCCTTACCATACTGAAAATTCTCTCACCTTCAGCACTGCTGTGAGCAACTAACAGGATAGCAAACATGATTCTGGGAAGATATACATACTTATCCTTATAAGGAAACTTGTTTCTTAATTGTGAAATGGCCAACCACAACTCATCACGTCTTTGAAGATATACACCAAGCTGATCTACCTGGTAGCGAGCAAATTCAAGTTCAAGCTCATCTATCTGCTCATCCATGAAGTGGAATTTCTTCAAAAAGTAGAGCACTGATGCAAACTCTGCATCCATTCTCTTCCTTAGGTCAGAAACACTTTCACTCCTTCATTCTGAATCGGCTCATTCTTCAGGGGAACTTCTTGAGCACATAATCACATACAAATAAAGTATTTCCTGACTGATGTGAAGAATTCTTCGTTCTGTTTAGAGGAGAATGCTTTTGTTGAGAAAGTTTGTAACATCATTCTCCAAGATGAGATCTTTATTTGGTTGTTCATTGCACTTTTCCCTATAACTGCACTGTTCAGGTGATAGAGAACTTACAAACACAGATGGCTTCACAAAGCAGAGCAGTTTCTCTTGTAGGAAGACCTGCAACTTATGTAAAACATGGATCTTTGGTGCTTCTTCTTGCAGCTCAAGATTGAGCTTGTTGAATAATGGCATGGTTTTAAGGAGGAACATGCAATACAGCTTGTTGTAATCATTAAGTCTTGTAAGGATCTTATCAGCTTTGTCCACAGAAACACTTGCTACACAGTCTGCACTGGAAGACAAAATCAGCCTTCTTCCTGTTTCCAATCAATGTAGCTTCAGATGAAGCTTTGTTTCTGTTGTCTACACAGCTTGAAGCTGCTTTAATACAAGTACCTGATGTACCCCTTTCAGTGAGTGCACTGACACTTGCCTTGTTCTTGCAAATAATACCCTAGTAGATGCAGTCACTGTGTCAAAAAGGAATAAATACAGCAAAAAAGTAATGGTTGGCAGCTCTGAATTCATGTAAACCAAAGGAAAGGATTAATACTAAGGGAGAGGCTTTTCAATTCTCCAATCCTATCTCCATTAGCAGTAGCACTCTTCTCCCTGTTCCCTTGGGATACCTGTCAATTCATAAAGATTAAATAGTATTTACAGATAAACAGTAACATTTCAAGGTCTAGTGCAAACACAAACATTCTGAAAACACAACAGGTTACAAAACAAGTCCATTGTATTTATAGCAAAGAAAGATGATCAGATAATCATGAATAATGAAGTTACCCAACTCCTGTTATTTTGATATTGTTTTCATTGGGAATTACAAAGTCTTTGCTAAAGACAAGCCACGTTATATATTTATGCATATACAATAAATGAAAAACTGGTGAAGTGACTTTATAAAACACTGCTCCATTTACCAATCAGTGATCCCAGTACAAAAATTTCCTTTCATTAACAGTCTTTACTACTACATATCTATATTTCTGACACCCGTTCATAACTGGAACTCCCTCAAGGGGGTGGTCAAGGCAATCTTTACTACCTTCCAAAATAACAAATATGAAAGAATTCTTTGATCTCTTCACAAGTGCTCAGGGGTTAATAAATGCAACTGTACCTTACACAACTTGTTTTTCAAGTAGTATCAGCTTACTTTTCTACATCTGTAAATCTATGGGTGCGTCCACATGGTCAAACAGTGTCCGTCGGACAAACACTGTTACCATATCATAAGGCGAAGCAGGATGACATCATAAGCATCGAAACGAGGGAAGTTGATATGGCAACAAACAGTGGTACCATATGAAGTTGTATACCACAGTTTCTACTCTGTTCACCAGGCAAAGACCAGCAGACAATTTTCAGAGCTGATGTCCGCTGGCAACACACAGGTATTCAAGTCAGTGTTAGTGTGGACTTGGGCGACAGGTGGTTGTTGCCAGCATCTAGTGCGGTACATCATTACCATGGTGCACAAGAAGATAAAAAAACGAAACAAAGAAAATTGCACTATGCAGCATGATAACTGCTACACTATGTGAGGCCAAGGAGGTGACAAGAATGGAATGGTGCAAGGACTGGTTACAAAAACGAAGCGAAAGGGGAAGCCATGCAACCATTTACATGAACTGCAAATTGGTTATGAATCAGACTTCACAAAGTATATGCTTCTGTCTTTGTAAACTTCTGCCTTGACATTCCATAAGCATGGGTTCTGCCAGTATAGTTCGATCATCAACAGGGTCTCTCTTCTATCCCAATGGCAGCTTTTCTCCATGACCGACATACGGCTAGCCATGTTGACAGGGCAGGTGAGAACTAATCAACTAACAGACTCAGAAAATCTAGTAACCAAGCGACTTTGTTCATCGTGTGCCTGGCAGTATCGTATACTTCCACGCCTCTTGTGTTCCACCAGACAGTGTCCAAAGTTCCGATACCACGAACATGGATAGTGTCTGGTACACCTCTAGGTGCTCGCTTCTGACATCATCAGCGAGCCTTTCAGCTTTCCACTGTTAAGTGGTAACAGTATTTGTCCGACAGACATTGTTCGACCGTGTAGACACATCCCAAGAGTTTTGTAGTTAGTTTCATATGTCAGTTTTCATATACAGTATTCTCAGTACACATTAAACCGATTTCTTCTACTTCTCCACTAAAATACCATGGCAGCTAAAACTCCGAAGGCAAAATTATCTCTTGATGTTCACTGATTTTCACATTAGTAGGATGCTTCAAATTCAGCAGTCTATGAGGCTCTTGATCAGCCCAATTATCCTAAAAAATAAGAAACAGAATGAATAATAAAATCTTCAAAAACATAAAAATTACACTTTTCCCTAAGACATTTAATTTGATAACAGGCAAACCTAAAAGAGCTTCCTTTAGGTCAGTTGTGTTTGAGTCTGGCAACAAGCATATCGTACACTTGTAGCAAGACTTGAACGCACCTGACCTACATTAGGGGTGGTCACTTGTTGACCAAGTGGCATCTTAGCTACATCTCTTTGTTTTATATCAACAGACTGCTATCTATCTTTCTTGTATCTCCCCTGATGATGCGATTATTACACGAAAGTGCACTTGGGAACTTATCATGTTTCATTTTCCCCATGGGCTCATAGGAATATAAATATATATCATTTCATTTTTTTCATTATACTTAGTCGCTGTCTCCTGTGTTAGCGAGGTAACGCAAGGAAACAGACGAAAGAATGGCCCAACCCACCCACATACACATGTATACACATAAATGCCCACACATACACACACATATACATACCTATACATTTCAACGTATACATACATATACAATACACAGACATATACATACATATCCCTGGGGATAGAGGAGAAAGAATACTTCCCACGTATTCCCTGCGTGTCGTAGAAGGCGACTAAAAGGGAAG
>JAUUDZ010182315.1:0-18144 GCA_032361705.1 Panulirus versicolor | reverse complement strand
TGATTAAGAGGGGCGGAAGCGTGGGTCTGGAAACCTTTCCCTTTTTGTATGTCAGTTTCTAGAAGCTGGAACAGAAGCCAAACGAAGAGTGCTCATCCTCCTCGAGGGCTCAGGCTGGGGTGTTTGGATATGTTTGGATGTAACCAAGAAGAGATTGGCGAGATAAGTGGTATGTTTGACGAAAGGAAGCTGGAGATTCAAATTCTGAGTGATACAAAGCTCGTGGGTATGAGGGAAGAATGGTTTGGAAACGTCTATGGGGAAAGAGTTAAGGGTTAGTGCGAAGGCAAGAGTTATAGGAGATGTAACACATCTGTTGAAGCAAGAGTTATGGAAATATGTGAAAGAGTTTAAGCAAGTGAACCCCAGACTTATTTAGGTAAACATGAGAGTGAATTACGAGAAGTGGGTGATTATGATTAGTGCTTATGCACCTGGCCACGAGAGGGATGACAAAGAGAGACGGGTATTTGGGAGCAGTTCAGTTAATGTCATCACTTTTGTTACAACAGATCAAGTATTAGTGATGGGTGATTTGAATGCGAAATGGGTATGATTAGGTGGCATACGGTATTGAGATATTCAGTGATGTAAATGGAAATGGTGAACAACTTGTGGAGGTTTATGCTGCTAATGCAAATATTTATATATTGGAAGTAAAAAAGAAAAGGCAGTCTACAATATGTAATATTGAACTACACGAGATGAATTAGGAAAAAGACTTAGGTGTGACAATCCCTAATGACCTAAAGCAATTAAGAAGTGCATAGAAGCAGTTAAAGGGTCAACAAAATTCTTGGATTTCGAGATAGGTTTAACGAAATTATCCTCACTCTTTACTAGTCAGCGGCCCTTCCTCACATTAAGTATCGTGTTCAGTTTTGGTCATCTTACTTGAAAAAGACAGATCAAATGAAAAGTACAGAAGCAAGCCATCAAGACGATTCCCGGACTGAGAAACAAATCCTATGAGAGAACTAAACGACTTAGATATATTTAGCTTAAAAAGAGAAGGTTAAAAGGTGATCCAATACAGGTATTCAAAATTATCAAACGCTTCGATGATCCCAGTCTAATAACCTGCTTAAGGATAGTTTCGTCTGATGACACTTTTAATGATATGTACAAACTCGTAGACAAAAGTTTTGCCTCAAACAAGGAGAAGTACTTTCTTTCAACAAGATTATTAGTGTATGGAATGACTTACCAGTTAGAGTGGTTGAAAGCACTAACATAAATTTGTTTTTGAATAGTTTTGAGAAATATATTGCATCGTATTAACGACTGATGTTACTTGAGCCTCTTTTGTTACCTGAAAGGTTTTCAGCGTTTCCATTTCTTTTAAACATCTATATGTCTTTTTACTCTTACCACACTGATCTATGAGTTTCAGATCTCTTCCTCTATGTCAATTAGCCTCTAAAGGACCCGTTGGTCTGCTACTGTTTGGATTCCTATGTAATTATAAATATGTATTATAAAACTGTTAAGAATTTGTTTTAAATATCTCGGGGTGGACTTGGCAAAGAAATGGAACAGTGGATGTAGCGGTTATATGGTGGGTAAGGGGGCAAAGGTTCTAGGTGCACTGAGGAATGTATGGAAGGTGAAGTCACTATCACGGAGGGCAAAAATTGGTCCTTTTGAAGGTATAGTATTTCCCAACGGACTTGTATGGATCTGAGGCATGGGCTGTAGATGAAAATGTACGGAAGAGGGTAAATGTACTGGAAATGAAATATATGTGGACAATATATGGTGTGAGGAATGTTGATTGAGTAAAAAATAGAGGTGTAAGAGAGAGAAGAGGCATTAAAGATAGTGTGGTTTAGAGAGCTGAGGAGGGTGTTTGAAATGGTTTTGAGATATAGATAGAATGAGTGAGAAAATGCTGGCAAAGAGGGCATATGTATTAGAAATGGAGGGAATAGGAAGCGGGAGACCGAATTGGATATGGCTGGATGGAATGAATACGGTTTTGAGTGCACGGGGCCTGAACATTCAAGGTGAAAGGCATGATAGATGGAAGTGAAGCGATGTAGTATACATAATGCGACATGCTGTCATTCTCCTGAACCAAGGTATATGAAGCAGCCGGTGGAAATCGCAGAATGTGTTGTAGGACCTGGTTTCGAATAAAGAACTATGGTTTCAGCGCATTACACATGAGAGCAAGAGAATGGAGTGAGCGGATGAGGCCTTATCTTCATCTGTTCCAGGCTCGACCCCGTTACGAAGTATGAAATAAAGGAAAGACAATACTGAGATGGGAGTGACTGAGATGAAAGTATTTAGAAAAAATTCATTTCATACTGGCATGTTGTCTGTTTTGAGTGTTAAAGTTAGTCATAGCTTTATCTTCTTTTCCTTTGTCCATCATAGCAGCGGAGGTGACGCTCTGCTCTGATGCATGGAGAGGGAGTTGGTGTGAAAAGAAATCAAGAGAAATGTTTCTGATATTCTGGTTTCCACAGCTATGCTGCTTCCTGAAGCTAAATCTAGTTATCACTTGAATCGAGAGCCAAAACATACCTCATGGTTAAGTCTGTCTCTTATCTGGCTGTCTACTTACCGCTCGAAAGTATAGACATAAGAAACTGGAGCCCAGGCAAGATGACCTCTGATCTGTTGTACAAAGAAATGTAACTAACTTTGTTTTTCTTTTTCCTCCTTTCATGTATGCTCCCTCTTAATGTAAAAGTTTACAGCTCCAGCTAAAGATGGGGGTTTATAGCTTATGTATTTACCTTCAGATACAGGCATTGGTTCTCAATATTTATTAAGATATTTGGTCAGTATCTCACAACATGCATCCTGGACGTTAGCGTCTGACTCATTTCTCGTAGGTTTTTTGTATAAATCATCACAGTGACGTCATGACGTATGAGGACCGACTCTGTTTGTTGTTACACGATGCAGAAGTTGTCTGAAGGGTTTACAACACGAGTCGTGCTGATCCCTTCGAAATTCATCGGCCCCATCTGGGGAAGATCCTTTTTTTTACCTTGTGTACGTACGTGAATAACTGCCCGCTGTTCTCCTTATGGTGACGCATGAAAGAAAAAAAACATCATTCGACTGGAACGCGTCAGCTTTCCCGATATCATCTATATTAACAGAGTTTTGTAATTCCCTTTTTGTAATCAAAATGTCTTGTTAATGTTGGTAAGATTTACCAGTTATATTTTCACACTGTTATTGCATCACAATACTAAGCCAACGAGTTCTTAGCACACAGTGAAACGGGCGTCTGTCTACCCCATGAGACAGATTTAATATTTGAGTGAAATTCCTCAGTTCCTCTCAGACGGCCATAATGATAATGGTTGACTAATACATGTACAATAGATATGGGATTTAAGAGAAATTTCGTTAATTCTGCCTGATGTGAGCCATTATGAGGGTTCTGGGAGGTAAGACGAATGGGAAAGCTGGCATCTTGGTAGTGAACATGACCATACTACCACATCAAGTAACATGACCAGCCTACCACACCAGGTAAGCTGATCATCCTGCCGCACCATATGAGCCTGACCACCTCACCATGCCAGCAACTATTCACCAGCCTACCACACCAGCAGACCTGACCAACTCCCCTCACCAGAACGAACTGAGAAACTATCACCAGTAAACCCCATGCTGAGGGCCAGTGTTAGGAGTTTATCATTTCCCATTTGTTGTGGATAACCTGAAACGTACTCCCCCCGACATGGAAGAAGGCTTAATATTCGAAGGGAATATGGGATTTTTGAGACTAATGGCCGGCACATCAAAGGTGAACGGCCATTAAAAGCGCACACAATCGTTCTGGTCTTCCCTCTAAGGCGCTCCCAACGTAACTTTACAATCATCAACTGGACCTCAGGATTAGAACAGTTTTTATTCTGTTAGAGATGAAAACGAATAAGGTTAATTAACCTTTAAGGTGGTAAATTATCAGGATGTTGCTCTCTTTTTCAAGTACTAGAGACCCTCGCATCATCTCTTCTTCTTCCTCAGTAACCATAACAGAGATAGTGCTGGCTGTACAACTCCGGAAGTAGGAAAAGAAACTACAGCCAAATTTTGTTCTTAATGTGTTCGTTGTCTTGGTGCGCCGGCCTCTTTAAGTTCCACTGGGCTTGGATCTCGGCGGAGTCACTGGAACACACATCTCACCGTTAAGTCTCCGTCCTATCAAGATGATTACTTCTCGCTCTTAAGGGCAAACTTAAGAAACCAGAGTCAGGCCAAGATGACCTCTCTGGTTTGTTGTTTGTGGAGAAGTAGCGAGTCTTAATTCCCCATTTTTTGTGAGTATTCCTCCATGATCTAACGGCTGTCCGGCGCCATAATGGAAGGTTTGTGATTTCGTTCTTTAAGGAATGCTTTTAGAAGACCTAAACTTATTCAGTTCAGTAAAGAGGTTAAAAGCAATTTGATAAGAGTATTTATGTTTCTCAAAGGATTCAACAAACCCTGATCCAAGCAGGTACTCATGGCTAGATCAGTCTGGTTTCATTTGTAGTAATGGATACAAACTCGTTAGCATACGTTTTGCTTTGAATAAGGCAATTCATCTTTACCTCAATGGGATCTTTCACATATGAAATGACATACCAACAAGAGCAGCTTAAAGTAAAATGACGAATACGTTTAAAGTTAGACCAGACAAAGACTTCGCTTCACTCCACCACCGACATTATTCCCACAACCAAATATATTAATATTTTCCACTGAGTGCACTATCGTCGATGACCTTCTTACCCTAGAGGAGCCGGTGAGCAATTTACCCTAATCCTTGTACTCCTCCTCGAAGGTAAAAAGAAAACTTTTAACATTGTGTTAGTGTTGCATGCCTTACCCACAGCAGGAGGAGCACCGGGTATTCCATTGTGATCGAGTGAGTTAATTCTATCGTCCATCAACAGCTTAATGGTAGAGGTTTCGTCTCTCAGCCTCCGGTCGATGTTTCACGTCTTCGTGCAGGAAGTGTAGAGTGTTGCGCCATTATGAAGTCTCCTAAGATATAGGACAGTCAAGCAAGGGAGAACAACACCATATCTTTAAATTTTTTAATAAAGATGACTTTCCTCTTAGAAATACAAGTCAATTAGGCAGATAGATTTATCCAACTAGGCTACAAGTCAGCCAGACAAGCCAGGAGTTGCAGTATTGCCTGGGATACGGGTCAGCCAGGCAAGCAGGAGACCCATTATCTCCCGGATACATGTGTAGCCAGGAAGGCAGCCGCCTCTCAAGGACTCATTGATTATGAAGGTATTTCCTGGTGGTCCACCTGATCTCCTGATGCGGCAGGTATGATGTACGAGGCTCTTAGATATATATCACCTAGGGAAGCGGCAGCCGTGTGCTCCCTCCTCCAAATGTTAGAGATAGTCAGCATTGCAGGATTAGCATTTACTGTACTTTTGAAGTTCCGTTATGTTTGTTATAGGCGATACTTGCACACCCAACTCTCATATTCTCTCTTTTTCAGTCCACTCCTACCACTTTCTCTTGTACATCTCCCAGTCATTTGCACTCCCTCCCTGTATGTACCACCCATACAACTCTCTTCTCTTTCACAATCAACATTTCTTCGTCATCCCACCTTTTCTCACATGCCAACTTCCCACCTTGATTTTCTCTCACCTTTTGCTATTCTGCACTCAGCCTCTCCTGGAATCTCTTCACACAAGCCATTTTTCCAAGCTCACTAAGTTCCACTCACCTGGATGGTGTTGATACGTTATTAGTGTGGGTGGTGGTGGCAAGTTGTGAATATAGGTGATGGTTTCACCTTGTACGTGAGGATGGTGGGGCACGTACTGGGCGGTGGTGGTGGTGGTGGTGGTGGCAGTTCGCTGGCGTGGACTGTGCCAGGTCGTTGGTGTGGGCAGCGGGTTGAATTTTGGCGGCAGGTTGGTGGTGTGAATGCTTGTGGCAGGTTGTAGGTATGGGTAGCGGTGGTGGCGGATTATTGGTGTGGGTAGTGTTTAGAGGTTGAGTTGGGTATTGGTGTCAGGTTAATGGGTGTCGATGGTAGGTGTGGTATGTTATGGGCGTGGATTTGTGGTAGTGACACGTTTTAGTGTAGGTGGTGGTGGTGGTGACGGGTTGTAGGTGTGGATAGTAGTGACAAGGTGCAGTTGTGGTCGAGGCCGGTGGTTTCTGGTTACAGGTGTGTGTGTGTGTGTGTGTGTGTGTGTGTGTGTGTATGTGTGTGTGTGTGTGTGTGTGTGTGTGTGTGTGTGGGTGGGTGGTGATGGGAAGGTGTTAGTGCAGGTGATAACAACATCTTTCATTGTTTTTGGATGGAAGTCAACTGAACCTGCCGTTTTATTTACTTTCATCACGTATGCTGCTGACGGCAAACTTTGATAATGTATGTTCCTATGTGGCAAAATGTTATCATGTGCTAGCAATGTTTGGTTGTTCGGACATTTGTTGTGGGTTGTGTCTGTGAGTGTTCTTGACAAGTTGTGGCTATGGTTGTGTTGTTGGAGTGGGAACAGGCGGCGGGTTGTGGAGGTTACTGGTGGGTATGGGAGGTTGTGGGTGCGAACGGTGGTGGTGAAGAGGTGTGGGTGTGTTGCTGGTGGTAGCAGGTTTTGGGTAAGGGTAGTTGTGGTGGTTGGGTATAGGTATTGAGACAGGTTTTGGTTGTGGGAAGTGGTAGCTGCTTATTGTAGGTGTAGATGGTTGACAGGTCTGGTTGTGGGTGTAGGTGGTGACCAGGTTCTGGCTGTGGGTGTAGATGGTGGACAGCTTCTGCCTGTGGGTGTAAATGGTGGACAGATTCTGGCTGTGGGTGTGGATGGTGGACAGGTTATGGCTGTTGGTGTAGACGGTAAACAGGTTCTGGCTGTGGGTGTAGATGGTGGACAAGTTCTGGTTGTGGGTGTAGATGGTGAACAGGTTCTGGCTGTGGGTGTAAATGGTGGACAGGTTCTGGCTGTGGGTGAAGATGATGGACAGGTTCTGGCTGTGGGTGTAGATGGTGAACAGGTTCTGGCTGTGGGTGTAAATGGTGAGCAGGTTTTGGCTGTCGGTGTAGATGGTGAATAGATTCTGACTGTGGGTGTAGATGGTGGACAGTTTCTGGTTGTGGGTTTAGATGGAGGACAGGTTCTGATTATAGGTGTAGATGGTGATCAGGTTCTGACTGTGGGTGTAGATGGTGGACAGGTTCATGGATGTGGGTGTAGATGGTGAACAGGTTCTGACTGCCGGTGTAGATGGTGGACAGGTTCATGGCTGTTGGTGTAGATGGTGAACAGGTTCTGACTGTGGGTGTAGATGGTGGACAGGTTCATGGATGTGGGTGTAGATGGTGGACAGGTTCTGACTGTGGGTGTAGATGGTGGACAGGTTCATGGATGTGGGTGTAGATGGTGAACAGGTTCTGACTGTGGGTGTAGATGGTGGGCATGTTCATGGCTGTGGGTGTAGATAGTGAACAGGTTCTGATTGTGGGTGTAGATGGTGGACAGGTTCATGGATGTGGGTGTAGATGGTGAACAGATTCTGACTGTGGGTGTAGATGGTGGACAGGTTTATGGATATGGGTGTAGATGGTGAACAGGTTCTGACTGTGGGTGTAGATGGTGGGCAGGTTCATGGATGTGGGTGTAGATGGTGAACTGGTTCTGACTGTGGGTAGGGATGGTGGCAGTGTTTGGATGTGGTTGGCCCTAATGTCAGATTGTGGGTTGGGCAAGCGGTGATGGAAGATTTTACGTACGGGTTTTGGTAACAAGTTCGTGATTAAGAAAGTTGGTGGTAGGTTGTATGGTATGGATGATGGTGCCGGGTGGTGGGTATGGGAGTTAGCGGTAGGTTGTATGGTATGGATGATGGTGCCGGGTGGTGGGTATGGGAGTTAGTGGTAGGTTGTATGGTATGGATGATGGTGCCGGGTGGTGGGTATGGGAGTTAGCGATAGGTTGTATGGTGTTGGGTGGTGGGTATGGGAGTTGGTGGAAGGATGTGGGAATGGGTCGTGCTGATAGCTTTTAGTATGAGCGTGGGTGGTGGTGGTGGCCGGTTGTGAATGTGGATGGTGGTGATAGACTGTGAGTGTGGGTGTTGGTGGCAGGTTTTGTGTTTGCCTGGTCATTGTAGTTCACTATGGGTGGTAGTGGCATCTTGTGGGTGTGAATGGTGGACGCAAGTTCTGGTTGTGGGTGGCAGTGGTGGCAAGTTTAGGATGTGAGTGGAGATAATGTCAGATTGTTGGTTTGGCTGGTGGCGTTGGAAGGTTTTGCGTGTGGGTGTTGGTAACAAGGATGTGGTTATAGATGATGGTGGCGGGTTGTGCGAGTGATGGTGGCGTATTGTGGGTGTGGGTGGTGCTGGTAACTTTTTGTGTGGGTGTAGGCAGTGGTGGTGAGAGATTAAGGGAGTGTGGTGGATATGGCAGGTTTTGGGTGGTGACAGGCTGTTGCTAGTGGTGAGGCAGGTTGTTGTTGTGGGTGGTTGTGGCTGGTTGTAGGTCTGAGAGGTGTTAACAGATCGTGGGTGTGGATGATGGTGGTGGGTTGGGAGAATGTGTGGTGATGGCATGTTGTGGGTATGGGTGGTGGTGTCAGGATGTTGATGTTGGTGGTGATGGTAGTACGTTGTAGGTTTGAGTAGTGATGGCTGGTTGTGAGTTTGGGTGTTGGTGAAAAGTTGTGGGTATGGTGGTGGCATCTTATGTATGTGGGTAGAGGTTTCAAACTGTGGATGAATTGGCGGTGGAGGTTGTGGATTTGGGTGGTGATTGTAGGTTTTTTGGGTGGTTTGTGGTGGTGCAAGGCTGTGGGTGTGGATGACGAATCAACTTTCAGGTGTGTATGTTGGTGGCAGATTGCTGGTGTGGTTAGTGGTGGCAGTTTGTGGATGTGGATAGTGGGTGTGGCACAAACTTGTGGTGGTGGCAAATTTTTATGTGAATGGTGTTAGTGAAAGGTTTTAGGTGGTTGTGGTAGACTGTGATTGTGGGTAAGGTTGGCGGTGGCAGGTTGTGAATGTGTGTGTGTTGTGGCTGATTATGGGTGTTGGTGGTGGTTGTGGTAGGATGTGTTGATTGGTGGTAATGGCAGGTTGTGTTGTGGGTGTGGTTGAACGTGGAAGGACATGGATGTGGGTGTTGGAATGGCAGGTTGTGGTTGTGAAGGTGGCGGTGGCAGGTTATGGGTGTTGTTGGTGTTGGTGTTGGTGGTGGTAGGAACTGGGTGTTGATGGTGGTGGTAAGTTAAATTTCGAGTATGTGTTTGTGGCAGGTTATGGTGAGGGTAGTGGTAACAGGTTTGTGGGTGTAGATGGCGGATGTGGATTTGTGGTGATAGCAGGTTTGGGTGCAGGTGGGGGTAGTGACATGATATAGGTATGGGTAGAGGTGGAAGAATGCGATTATGGGTGCGATTGATGATGATAGGTTGTAGGAATGTATTTGTTGTAGTTAGTTATGGGTGTAGGTTGTGGTTATGACAGGATGTTGTTGGTGGCAGGTTCGTTGTGGATGTGGGTACTCGTGGCAGGATGTGGATGTTGGTAGCGGGCATGGCAGGTGGTGGGTGTGAATGGTGGTGGTGGTAAGCTATGAATATGGGTAGTGGTGGTGGTGGTAGGTAGAGTTTTCGGTGGGTGTTTGTGGCAGGTTATGGTTGTGAGCGGTAGTGGCAGGTTTTGGATGTGGCCGTTCATGGGTGTGGGTGATGGTGGCAGTTTATACAAGGAAGTTCAAAAAGCGAAAGACCAATGGGTCCTTTTGAGTCTGTTTGTGATGGTGGAAGGTATCAGAAACTCACCAATTAGTGAAGTAAATGTTAGAAGGCATACAGATAATTCAAAGAGAATAATCTGCAAATTGTCAGTGTGACTTAGGAGGTGGAAGGAATTTAGGCCGTGGACTTGAAGCTAAATATCGATCAAGTTTATTCTTAAACCTGTCTATAGTACTGTTTTCAACCATTATAATTAGAAAATCATTCTATATGTTAACAATCCAGTTGAAGAAAAAGTACCTGGCCTCATTCGAGGTAAAACGTTTGCCCCCACGAGTTTGTATCCATTGCTACTCGAAGTTCATTTGTTCTACGGGGTTCCACATGCGCACGACCACGTTGGTTCCTCTACCTTCAGTTCTTGTTCAAACATCGCCGAGGGCGGGTGCATCAATGTGTGCTCCTATTCCTTCTTTGTGTTTGATGGTGCTTGTATCCGAAAGACCCACAGATAGTGATGGAGTGGGGGATAAATAACCTATATGTGATATATGACCGACAGATCATGGTAATGCAGGTAGGGCCTTCGTCTGTCTGCAGGAAGCTGGTGATATAGAGTGGATACCTCTAATATTCTGTCCTTATAATGATTAGTTATTGTATTTTGGTGGTAAGAGTACTAAATTTTCTTTTAAATCAATTTTCAAAGTTTTTCGTCACTTTAAAAGTTTTTTATTTTTACGATAATCACTTTCATTTATGTTTTCCTATTCTTTTATCTAATAAGGTAAACTATGGCTTAAACTTCATGTACACTTCCCGTTCTCATTAAATTGCAGTTAGAACCATTTTTCATTTTCCTCCTGCCTGGTCTGTTGGTCCAGAGGGAGGTAAAATCGTTCCACATTATCGACGGTAATGGTTGAGGGCTGTGTAGGTCAAAGTTATCTAAGCAATTAACAATCTTAAGTGTTTGAATTAGATCTCTTCTTAACCTTCTATTTTCTAAGCCAATAGATTCAAGTCGTTTAATCGGCTCTCATAAGATTTGCTTCTCACCTCGGCATTCATCTTGTTAGCTCGGCTCTCCACTTTATCCTATCTGTCTATGTCATCTTTTAGTTAGGGTGACTAAAAATGTAGACAATATTCAATACGAAGACGAAGCAATAAACTGTAAAGTGTAAGAATGATTTCACTGAACTTAAATTCGAAGTTCCTTTCAAAGAATCCAATTTTTTCATTGCTCTTACTGCTTCTGTGCACCACCAAAGTAAAACCCCATCAATGGCAAGTGACTTAATTTTTGCTAATAACTTGTGGTGCGGAACCTTATCGAGCGCTTGAAACTCTAAATAGATTACTTACATCAACTGTTTTAATTTCCTTATACATCATCATTAAATCATTAAAGGTATCAGGCAGACTTATCAGACATAAGCGATTACGTCGAGAACTATGCTGAGAATCGTTTACTAAGAAGTGATCCTCTAAATGGTTTACAATGCGGTCTCGGATAATGGTTTCCATAAGTTCTCTAACTACAGACATTAAGCTGAGTGGTCGATGATTATGAGGAAATGACTTACTATCATTTCTTTAATATTGGCGTTAAATTAGCAAATTTCTGTTCATCTGGAACCTTTCCTGCGTCAAGTGGCTACTTCATTTTTCGCCTTTTTTATTGTCCTCAATTAAAACTTATCAGGCCCTGCCATTCTATATATCGTTATTCCGTTTATTGCTGATGGTGTGTGTTCAGCTTTGCATGTTGCAGAACGTTCTCCTCTCTTATCAATGATATTTTATTCGGGTCGTGGGTTGTGTCTTCGATCATAGATACAAATACAAAATGACATCATTTTTGCAATGGTTTTGTTTTCCTAAACCAAGTCACCTTTTTCCGTAATTTATGAACTAATTAACTGGATAATGACTCTTACTTATGACATAACTATGAAACTCCTTCAGGTTTCGTTTGCTATATTGCGTGTGGGTGATGGTGATAGATTGTGGGTGTGGGAGGTAGTGGTTGGTTGTGGATTTAGGTGGTGTTGGAAGGTGGAGGCAGCTCTTAGTCATGGATAGTGGTGGTGGTATGTTTTAGACGTACATGATGGACACAAATTGTGGGTGTGTGCGGTAGTATGTCAGGCTGCGAATGTGGATGGCAATGGTGTCAGATTGTGGGTTTGGGTGGTGGTGGTGGAAGGTTTTAGGTGAGGCCGTTAGTGGAAAGTTTGTGTTGTGATTATGAGTATTGGTTGCAGATTCTGGCTGTGGATGGTGGTGGTCAGTCGTGGGTATGGGAGTTGGTGGCAGGATGTGGATGTGGATGATGCTGATAGGCTATAGTTAAGACATGGGTGTGGGTAGTGTTGGTGGCAGGTTGTAGTGATATTGGTAGTAGTTTGTGGGTGTGGTTGGTGGTGACAGGTTCAGATATGAGTATTAGTGTAGATGGTGGTGGTAGTAAGTCGTGGGTGTGGACGGTGGTAGCAGGTTGAGATATGAGTAGTAGTGGTAGCAGGTTGAGATATGAGTGGTAGTGGTAGCAGATGGTGGCAAGAACAGGTTGTGGGTGTGGGTGGTGGTGACAGATGAGGTCGGAATGGTGATGGTGGTGGGTGGTGATCGTGGAAGGCTGCGTATGTGAGTGGTGGTGGCAGGTTATGGTGTAGGTGATAGTGGTGGGACAGAGCGGTGGTGGAGGAATTTGATGGTTGTAGTAGATTGTTGGTGTAGCGTGTAGGTGGTGGCGGTAGGTTATGGTGTGAATGGTGGTGGTTGTGGTATGTTGAGGGATGAGTGGTTGTTGTGGTAGATTATGGTATGAATGGTGGTGGTTGTGGGATGAGTGGTGGTGGTGGCAGGTTATGGTATGAATGGTGGTAGTGGCAACAGGTTGAGGCATGAGTGGTGTTGGTGGCAGATAAGGTACGAGTAGTGGCGTTGACAGGCACGGGAGCCCACTCGGGCCTCCTACGGCTCCTGCGTTGCCTCACAGTCACAGTGGGAGTGCGGGACCCGGCTGGGCCGCCTCAGTGTACCTCCCGTACTGTGTGGCGTCGCACGTCCTCCCTCCGGCCCAGCTGGCCATGTGCTAGCTGGCTACTCTAGTAACCTTCCACCTTCCAACTCGGCATCTCTCGTAGAAGCTTCTGGTTAACTTATAGTCTTATACGCACTACATGTACGCAGGGGCAAAGTCCAACTACAGGTGTACGAAAAATATCGCGAGATGAGTTGCTGTATCATGTACGGTGGTGGGCCAAGGTGGTAGCTGGTGCTTACAGTGGCTGTAGTGACCACGTACGGTGGTGGGCCAAGGTAGTAGCTGGTGCTTACAGTGGCTGTAGTGACCACGTACGGTGGTGGGCCAAGGTGGTAGCTGGTGCTTACAGTGGCTGTAGTGACCACGTACGGTGGTGGGCCAAGGTGGTAGCTGGTGCTTACAGTGGATGTATTGACCACGTACGGTGGTGGGTCAAGGCGGTAGCTTTGTTTGCAGTGGCTGTTTGATGGTGGTGGGCTGAGGTGGTGGTTAGTTAGTTAGTAAGCTCATCTCATAATGGTGGTGGGCTGAGGTGGTGGTTAGTTACTTAGTGAGCTCATCTCATGATGGTGGTGGGCTGAGGTGGTGGTTAGTTAGTTAGTAAGTTCATCCCATAATGGTGGTAGGCTGAGGTGGTGGTTAGTAAGTTCATCCCATGATGGTGGTAGTCTGAGGTGGTGGTTAGGTAGTTAATAAGCTCATCCCATGATGGTGGTAGGCTGAGATGGTGGTTAGGTAGTTAGTAAGTTCATCCCATGATGGGGGTAGGCTGAGGTGGTGGTTAGGTAGTTAGTAAGTTCAACCCATGATGGTGGTAGGCTGAGGTGGTGGTTAGTTAGTTAGTAAGTTCATCCCATGATGGTGGTAGGCTGAGGTGGTGGTTAGGTAGTTAGTAAGTTCATCCCGTGATGGTGGTAGGCTGAGGTAGTAGTTAGGTAGATAGTAAGTTCATCCCATCCTTGTGGTAATGATGTGAACCAGTCGTACTGTTCCCGTGGATCAGCATCAAGTCAACTTGACGGCTGTGCACACATACCGTAATACACATGTACACACACACAAACACACACACACACACACACACACACACACACACACACCAGCTTAAGCTAGATACCCATAAATCTATCTGTGAACGTGTGTATATACGTGCTTTTTTGTGAAAAGGAATTAGCCCTTTTGTAAGAGGGAAATCAAGCGAAACTCGGACTTGTGTTCCTATTATTCCATACCTGTATCTATTTATACCAGTGCTGTAAACGTGGCCTAACGCACGCACACCTGTGTCGCCACACTCGTATGCCTAATGGCCAAAGAACAGGTGATCGCCCATGATTAGTCGGAGGCTTCACGACTGATGGCTTCGGTCAATCACTTGCAAATCAACCCTCATCATCGAGTGCCGATCCCGCTGATTCATTATGGCCTACTTTCACCAACCTGGTCCCTTTAGGACCCCGGGATAAGGTTCAAATTCTTTTTCATCCGCGAGTTGTCGGTTACGATGCTTTCACGGTGGAGAAATGATCGTGTGTCACCATGACAGCGGGAGGGTACGAAGTGGGCGTACGTACTTGTGTTGGTCATCGCCTCACACTCCCAACTTCCTCCTCCCTCGTCACTTTAGTATAGATCAACACAAGCGGAAGGAAGTTGGGGGCTGCCGTCTGCAGAGCTGCGTGAGGACGGGAAGATTACACGGGGTCTACACGGGAGACGCGCTTAAATTTCTTGAAACGTTATGAATTATTAGTCTATCTTTTTCTTAATGTTCGTTGGTTGGTGGCTGGACGAAGCACGGTCGGGGAAGAATAACATCAGGGAAACATGGCAATACGTCTTATCACTATATATATATGGAATAATGTGGTTATGTTCATCAGCCATAGATCATTCCTCCCTCCTTGCCTGCAGAATTCATAGTTTTCTGGAAGGTTCTATAACATTCTGGTGAAATAGTTGCCTTTGAGAGGACGTTGTTATACTTTATTATTACTTTTGTTGTATTTGACTTTCAGATGTAGATAGATAGATAGATCGATATTTAGATAGAGAGGTTTCATCAATATTGCATCTTAACGCCGACTCATGTGGCTGGACATATGTTCAACCAGCATTGGGAAAACCTCCAGCAAACCTTAATGTAAAGCAAGATAGTAACAAAAGGTGCAATAAAAAATACGATCAACTCCCCAGTGCAGAAATATTGTGACCAGAAAGTCTTCTAGCAAGATGTCAGACGCTTCCACGGGAATCGCGAAGATAACATTAAATATCTGAAAGTCAACAATAACAAAACTAATGATAATAATGAAACTATAACAACAGAATTAATAAACTCATGGAAAATAGTGTTCTAGATTATGCCTCTTGAAAATAAAAACTACAACGAAAATTATGAAAGGAAACAAGCAACTGGCTGATACGACACAGTAAAAGAACTATCCCACAACAAACTATAAACTGAACCTGACTGTCCCCTAACAACGTCCTCTCAGTGGTGTTTATTTTACCAGAATCTCGTAGAACTTTCCAGAAAATCAAGAACGCTGCAGGCAAGGATGGAGGAATGGCCTCTGGCTGATGATGATAGCCACATTATTCTATGTATATTCCTATACACACAGATATATGTAAATATAGATGTATTTGTATATGATGTATAGAACAATGCGGCCATCATCAGTTTTTAAGAAAACTGAAAAGATGAGGTCTCACCGAGATTCGAACTCGGATTGCTGTTTTCGAAAGTCCATAGTGCTAACTCTTACACCATGGGACTTGATAAGAATAGATCTGATTTTATCTAATTTTTTTACATATAATCATCGAGATGACATTCCTCTCTCCATGCCTACAAAGTTTTTGATTTTCTGGAAGGTTATACGAAGACGAAGCAATAAACTGTAAACTGTAAGAATGATTTCACTGAACTGAAATTCGAGGTCCCTTTCAAAGAATCCAATTTTTTTTTATTGTTCTTACTGCTTCTGTGCATTGCTTACTTGGTTTTAGGTTACCAAAGATTATTATGACCAAGTTTTTTTCCTCATTTACGTTTTGCAGTTCAGCGGAATTCATACTGGTCTGGCTATTTGGTTTTGCTGCCGATATGTAAAACTTTACACTTATCTACTTTAAAATTCATTTGCTACTTATGAGCTCAATCATGTTTTTCTTTTTCACTTTGAAGCTGTGGCCCTTAATTGAGGGTTTATTTCCCAACTTTGTATCATCAGCGAATCTTGATATCTTTCAGTGCAGCACATTGTCAGTATCATTAATATACATGAGAAAGAGAACTGGTCCCAAGACTGATCCTTGTGGCACAGTCAACCAGTTTCCTCTCCACCAAAGTAAAACCCCATCAATGACAAGTGACTTAATTTTTGCTGGTAACTTGTGGTGCGGAACCTTATCGAATGCTTGAAACTCTAAATAGATTACACCAACTGTTTTAGTTTCCTTATACATCATCATTAAATCATTAAAGGTATCAGGCAGGCTTATCAGACATAAGCGATTACGTCGAGAACTATGCTGAGAATCGTTTACTAAGAAGTGATCCTTTAAGTGGTTTACAATTCGGTCTCGGATGATGGTTTCCATAAGCTCTCTAACTACAGACATTAAGCTGAGTGGTCGATGATTATGAGGAAATGGCTTACTATCATTTCTTTAATATTGGCGTTAAATTAGCAAACTTCTATTCATCTGGAATCTTTCCTGCGTCAAGTGGCTAATTGAAATGGGCAGTCAAGGGCTTTGCTACTTCATTTTTTGCCTTCTTTTTATTGTCCTCAAATAAAACTTATCAAGGCCTGCCATTCTATATATCGTTTTTCCGTTTATTGCTGATGGTGTGTGTTCAGCTTTGCATGTTGCAGAACAGTCTCCTCTCTTATCAGTGATATTTTGATTGGGTCGCGGGTTGTGTCTTCGATCACAAATGCAAATACAAAATACCATTTTTGAAATGGTTTTATTTTCCTGAACCAAGTCACCTTTTCCCGTAATTTATGAACTAATTAACTGGATAATGACTCTTCCTTATGACATAACTATGAAACTCCTTCAGGTTTCTTTTGTTATATTGCGTGTGGGTGATGGTGACAGATTGTGGGTGTGGGAGGTAGTGGTTGGTTGTGGATTTATGTAGTGTTGGAAGGTTGTGAGGGTTAGTGGTGGTAGCAGGTTTTGGGTGTGGGTAGTGGAGGCAGATCTTAGTCATGGATAGTGGTGGTGGTATGTTTTAGACGTACATGATGGACACAAATTGTGGGTGTGTGCGGCGGTATGTCAGGCTGCGAATGCGGCTGGCAATGGTGTCAGATTGTGGGTGTGAGTGGTGGTAGTGGAAGGTTTTATGTAAGCCCGTTGGTGGAAAGTTTGTGTTGTGGTTATGAGTATTGGTTGCAGATTCTGGCTGTGGATGGTTGTGGTCAGTCGTGGGTATGGGAGTTGGTGGCAGGATGTGGATGTGGATGGTGCTGATAGGCTATAGTTAAGGCATGGGTGTGAGTAGTGTTGGTGGCAGGTTGTAGTGATAGTGGTAGTAGATTGTGGGTGTGGTTGGTGGTGACAGGTTCAGATATGAGTATTGGTGTAGATGGTGGTGGTAGTAAGTCGTGGGTGTGGACGGTGGTAGCAGGTTGAGATGTGGGTGGTAGTGGTAGCAGATGGTGGCGAGAACAGGTTGTGGGTTTGGGTGGTGGTGACAGATGAGGTCGGAATGGTGATGGTGGTGGGTGGTGCTCGTGGAAGGCTGCGTATGTGGGTGGTGGTGGCAGGTTATAGTATGGGTGATAGTGGTGGGGCTAAGCGGTGGTGGAGGAATTTGATGGTTGTAGTAGATTGTTGGTGTAGGGTGTAGGTGGTGGCGATAGGTTATGGTGTTAATGGTGGTGGTTGTGGCAGGTTGAGGGATGAGCGGTAGTGGTGGTTGAGGTATGAGTGGTGTTGGTGGCAGATAAGGTACGAGTAGTGGCGTTGGCAGGCAGGGGAGCCCACTCGGGCCTCCTACGGCTGCTGCGTTGCCTCACAGTCACAGTGGGAGTGCGGGACCCGGCTGGGCCGCCTCAGTGTACCTTCCGTACTGTGTGGCGTCGCACGTCCTCTCTCCGGCCCAGCTGGCCATGTGCTAGCTGGCTACTCTAGTAACCTTCCACCTTCCAACTCGGCATCTCTCGTAGAGGCTTCTGGTTAACTTAAAATCTTATACGCACTACATGTACGCAGAGGCAAAGTCCAACTACAGGTGTACGGAAAATATCGCGAGATGAGTTGCTGTATCATGTACGGAGGTGGGCCAAGGTGGTACCTGGTGCTTACAGTGGCTGTAGTGACCACGTACGGTGGTGGGCCAAGGTGGTAGCTGGTGCTTACAGTGGCTGTAGT
>JAUUDZ010182204.1:0-14995 GCA_032361705.1 Panulirus versicolor | reverse complement strand
TATATACAGAATAACCTTACCATAAACCTTTAAGTCTTCCACTGCTCTTTACTCATATGTTACCATATATCCTGCTTCTATTTCAACATTCATCATGTTGGAACCCCTACTTTAGCATCTTTCAACCTGAACAGAAGAGGGTAAATATGGTCAAACAACATCCTAACAAACTTCACAACAGGGTATTTTCAGTCATCCATAAAGGAAATTCCCAATAAAACTCTAAATACCGATTTGCAATCAATCAGTACACAAATTTCATGGCTTAATCACAACTCTGATTTTGTGAAAATTTTTAGACAAATACAACCACATCCCCTTTCCCCCAGCTGTGTTAAGCAGCACTTCAAAAAATCAATCTTCAGTTTCTTCAAGTGGCTGAGATTCTTGTAAGTGCCTTGATTCCTTTATAATTCTTGAGGGTGGCAAAATACCTGGAACCAAAGATGTTTTCTTTCTAAGTCCTTTACCCCCATTAATATTTCCTCGCAACTGGACACATACCTGCATTTCTAACAAAACCTAAAACAAATGCCATTGAATACTCACCATATGGTGCAGGGGAAGAATCCTCACAAGACATAGGCCCTCGCCCAAGGTGCAGGAGCCCCTGATAGAAATAGAAAACGAAAATGCAATGACTTCTAATAGGTAAACATACTTTCTACATAAAGCATCATTGAATTCTTAAGAATATTTACCTAATTCATATATAATCATGGTAAGATGCACAAAGACTCAGACGTACTTCCTATCAATCATTTTATAAGTAATTTGTACCTTCCAGTATTTACAGCAGTGAATCAAGCAGAGAATTTTCTGAAAACATCTATGTTATCACATTTTCCACACATTCATACAATAGAACACTCCCCTCACTCACACAATTCCTCAACCTTTCCTTGTAACTAAATTCGTGTTTGGTCTCCATCTATCTTTCTTCCTCTTCCTTATTTCGTTCAGTTTTTCATCTTCAAGTAACTGTAATTCCTTCTAGGTACAAAAATAACTAAAGTTACAAAATTCTGCCTGCATGTGGTTACACTTCAATGAAAAGTTACCTGCAGTGAGGTTTTATCACTGCCAATGGATAAATGGGACTTTTTGCTATCAAAGAGTCCATCATTTCCCTTCTGATGACTGGAATGCCCTCTTAAAGCAGCAAGGACCCATAAAAGGATTCTTGGTTATATATAGCACATACAATTAAATACTTAAACTTATTTTCATGATAATTCACCACTTCCCACACAGCAAGAGTGCACCAAGAAAAGATAAAGTCTCATTTGTTCACATCCATTTTCTAGATGACCTATATAATGGACCAAAACAAGAACCCATATACACAGGCAAGCTCCAAAGCCTGTGACTTCTTCAACTGCCCTGATTCAGCCTACCAACAGCACATTATCTCCTGTATACTTCATCACTCCAATTCACTCCATCCAATGCACACCTCTCACCCTCCTGCATATTCAGGCTCTGATTATTCAGTCTCTTTCAGCCCATCCTTACATCTCCTTCTTGGTCCCCCCCTCCACCTTGCTTTCACTGCTTCTGACACATATCCTCTAAGTCAGTCTCCCTTCATTCATCCTCTCCACATGTCCAAACCACTTCAACAAACCTTGTATGGCTCTTTCAATCATAATCAGATTACTGCCACATCTCTTTCCCACACTCTCATTCCTTACGCAATCTATCACCCCACTTCATGCACTGTCCCCGAGCATTTAATTTCCAATACATATCCCCTCTTCAACAACTTCAAAAGAGAATTTCTTTTATTCTTTACCAATCCTCTCAAAACAGCACTTCCTCATTACTCTGTTCATCCACTCTCTTGATACCAAATTTTCCTCTTAAGATAATATGTCTCAACTACAAGCACTCTTTTATGCATCTAACTTTTCATATTCTCACCCATCTAAGTTTGTTCCACCTCATTTTACACAATCTTCCTTCATAAAGTAACCCTTAATGAGGCTTTGCTTTTCACAATTCTGACACTGCTTTCTTGACAGAATAATTCCCACAAACTTCCTCATTATTCACAGTATCCTTTCTCTTAAATCTCAGATCTTCCATTTAAAGAAACAACTGCCACTCTATTATGCATTTTCCTTTTACAGACCAAAGTTTCATTTGAATACATAAGTAGGGACCAGAAATCTCCTTTTCAGCAACTCTTCCTACAACTACACATTTAGTTTGTAAATATAAAGGATTCACAGATATACAATACTTGCCTCTGAGATTATGAAAAACATGCTTCCGAGTTAGAATCCTAACTACCACTTCTTCACTCATCTAGTTCTCCTGTATAGCCAACAAAGTCATATGGATGATATCAACAAAACAGGCAAACATACACAATAAATGATGTCATGCATAATGCATATAACCAATGAAATAATAATAAGCCCAGAGGAGCAGTATGACAAAACAAATAAACTCTGCTACAATCACCTGCTAAAGCAGCATCCCTTGCCCTATCAGCCGTCTATATTATCAGTTTTGAACCCTCAGAGGCCACTACAAGGTGTGCCAGCCTCTATAGGGAAAGGTGGTGTAAACACACTTGGAATGAAAGGCAAGTGAAGATTCTAGCTAAAAAAACATGCTCTTAGTAAGCTTAGAGCTGAATTTCTGAGAAACACCCTCAATTGCCCTTCATCACATAGTCATACCACAATGGTCTACAAGATAAAAAGGTCTACATAGCCTACTGTAACCAGTGAAACATAAATATCCACTCATCTTTCAGAGATGACCATAGACGAACACACATGTCCAGTTACTCATCTCTCAGAGATGATCATATACAACAGTTGCAGCAATTAGCTGCTTAGATTCACCACATTACAAAAAATGTGTGATGATAAGTAAGGACCATCACTGTATCAACATATAAATGCAGAAGGACCATTTCAAAATGGATAATATAATTAAACAGTAAACTTGGGTTGTAACTTTACTTACAAAAACTAGGGAAAACAAAGTCTGCTTTGCAGATCTTCAGCTAGCAGTGGTGAATGTGTTGAACTATCCTGCCTCAGATGAGTACAGCAACTGTATGACACCCCATATGCTTCAGAGAGGTGTCTATAAACGTTTTTAACAACAACACGGATCCATTCCCTCTGACCTTCTGGCTCTACCTTCCTAGTTGCAGCTAACATTTACCTTTCAACTTTCTTTTACACAATGAAGAATATCTTTCTGTCTTTCTCTTACATATCATACACTTTCTGTCATTATCTTACATCTAATACAAGTTCTTAACTTCACACTCACTTGATGAAGCAAAATGTTGCCTACCATACCTGTAATGACTTCCAAGTTAAGAAAGAGCTACAGGAATTTCCTCCTACCCCACTTCCAATTCCCCAACTCTGAAAAATCCCTCTAAAGAATAATGGGACTTCTGAAAATCTGGATTAAAGAATATAACCTAAAATCTCATTATCATTATTATCATTATTATTTTGCTTTGTCGCTGTCTCCCACCTCTTGTACTATGTGAGAAGGAAACGTCTTTAACTTCCACACTTTTAAGATACAAAAACAGTTTTCTTTCTTAATTTTCCCGTGCTCCAATCATCACAGGTAAAGGAATCTTTTCAATAATAATGATAGTAACCCGTATTTTAATAATTCTGGGCATTGTATCTGAAAAAGCATGGCCTAGAACCAACGAGCTTGGTAACCAACTTAAAGGAAAGTCTGAATCTGAGGTTTTCTTTTTAAAACCCAACCATAAGGTGTCCAAAAACAAAGGAAATCTTACATGCATGCTTTAGAATAACTTGTCACACTGATCTGACTCTCATCATTTAGAACAATGGATTTTCAATTTCCGTTAATTCTGGCAAATTTTGCAACTGAAACATAATTCCAGGGAACTACTTTTCATAACTTGAACAAGTATTTCTATGGAAAATAAAACCTTGTAAAAATGGAGTTTTGATTCATGACTCCTTGTATGATTACTCAACTCTCCCTAGGTTCTCCAAAACCATCTAGGATCTTGTAAGACCATTAAAAACACCTCATGTGACTAATGTTAGGACTTCAGAGAACTAATGCAGACTTCTGTCTACCCTCATAGCAATTACCGTAAGTGGACTTCAGAAAATTGCCATCTCTTTGTCCTATAGCCTTGGCTATGTTTCATCCAGAACATCTACTTTTGTATCCTATTGAGCAGATCTCTATGATACACACAGCCAAAATTTTAGATGTATAGGAGATCTGACCCTGTTAGAAAAATTCACGGTTGGACATTCTCCAAAGAAAATTCTTCTAACAGAACTAATGTTCTGTCACACTATGAATACAGTCATTTTTAAATTAAATGATGTGCTTATTGTCGGCCATAATCTTACTTATCAGGCCATCCAACGAGAGACTCTTGCATTGCCCATATCCAACCACAAGTTAGTCATTGGGCAAAAAGAAAAACTAAAGGTTAGTAATCTGCATGCCATGATATCTGCCTTTCCCTAATGAATAAAAGTAAAAATATAATTTCCTATCTTTCAGTTTTCCCATGAAACAGCTCTTAAAAAAAAATTCTACTTAATGAATATGAAAATTTAAGCAGCTACATACCAAAAAATCTAATTAGTTCATCCTCTCCACAAAGGGTCCCTATAGTATAAGTATACAAATTTCTATTAGGAATTAATCTTGTTTATCATGATCTGTCTTTCGACGAAAAAAGTCAGATGATGACAAAGTCCTGCATGCACTGCACACTATGATGAAACATAAAATGGCCTACCCAAAAAGGGGAGATTCCCTTACCATGTTGATCTGCATCATATGATATGTTGTCAATAGTGTCTTTCTGACCTTTCTAAACTTCAAGAAATCCACAACACAATATCTTATAATTAAGCTGGATAACCAAAAAAAAAATTAAATTCTCACAAGGCTTCAAACAATTACCAAGTCTATTCTAACAAACATACTCCTAAATGCAATTGTATGGCATTCTCCACAATAGAATGTGCCAAAAGAGTTTTCCATGCCTCACCAAACAGCCCTCTGGCACCACATAATTTTATTAAAGTGGAACATTGTCTCAGACTGTGGTGACTTTTAGATCAAATATTTTACCAGGATTCTTTAACAAATAACATTTGAGTGCCCTCTTTTTCTGAGAAACAGGCAAACTGGTACATTATGGGACTCTGAATAAAAGGGATGGAACCAAACATAATCATTTATGACACTTCGGATTAAAGGAACAGCATCCCTAAAAAAAAAGGTGAAAGAGATGTGAAAGAAAAGAGCCTAGTTGGATGAATAAAAGAAATTAATGGTTTCATGAAAAACAAAGGCTTACAGGGCCATGGTGTGTACAAACAATTACAGAGTGCGTGGGAAGAAAATCAGAACCAGAAAAAGAATGAAAAAATAATTTCTCACTCTAAAAAAGAACCCTAAAGACATCTTTACACATGTTAGACACAAGACAAAATTAAGGATACTACTGGCCCACTTTCAAAAGGTAATGGCATATCAACTAGCAACAACAATGCAAGGGCTTCCTTCTAAACAAGTATTATGACAATGTGTTTATCATAAGAAATTTGTGTAATATATCACAGACACAAAACAAACTTTAAGGCATCAAAAAGACACATCAGACATTCATAAAACTGAATGCCAAAAAATACTTAGATATGTAGACAACTGAATCCAAACAAATCAACTGGTTCAGATAGCTCCCCCAGAACACAGAAAAAAGCTAACAAGCAAATAACTTCTACAATATCCAAAAATATGACAAATCATTATTACAAAGGAAAGTGCTTAATCACTGGAAATTTGCTAGCACTTATCAAACCTATCTTACACATTCTCCAGATCCATAAATCCACATGCATATCCTTCTATCTCTTTCAGTATTTCTGATACTAGTCCTTCAAAACAATCACTTGGTTCACACATCCACTACCTTTCTTGAAGCCATAATGCTCCTCCCCAGTCTGATGCTCTGTGCATGCCACCGATGTCTCAGTCACAACTCTCCCATAAAACTTACCAGGTATACTCAACCTCTGTAATTTGAACATTCACTCTTGTCCCCTTGGCTCTTCATAATGGCACTAAACAGGCTCTGCTTCACTTCATGTTCACAAGGCTTAAAACATCTGTCCTCTTTCCTCCACATAGTTACCATGACTCTCACTCTGCATACCTCCACATACTAAACACCACACACCTGCAATCATATCGCTTGATAAATTCATCAGTGCTTCAAAACAAACTCTCCCTCTTTGTGTCTTACCACTTTCCCATCTGCACCCCCACCTCCCTCATTTGTTCTCTTGTTCTCCTCACACTATTCAACTCTTTCCAAAACATTTTCTTATTCTTCCTTGAGTTTGTTGATACTCTCTTATCCCATCTCCTTTTCCTGCCCCTTTATCTTTCTCTTGATCTGGCACTTTCTCCAGAACATCTCCCAGTTACTCACACTTCTTTCTTGCAGGTAATGTCCATACAGACTTGGGTCCCTTCATGGCTGATGGTGGAAAACATCAGAAACTCACAGAGTGGTGTGATAAAACTAGGGAAGCATACAGATAGCTGAGAAAAACGTGAAACTTGTCAATGTAACTAAGGAGGTGCAAATAATGTTAGTTGCAAACTTGAAGCAAACTAGTTTTCAACTCTAGTCTTGAACATATCTATAGTACTTCTTTCAACCACTCTCTGTGGAAAATCATTCCATAAGTTAACAATCCTACTTAAAAAGTACTCCATGTGAAGTACCCATTTGAAGGAAAACGTTTGCCCACAAGTTTGTACTTTCACCTCTCATGCTACTGGGTACATATGGACAATCAATCATCCACCGCTCACTGCACAATTTTCTTTTTATGAAGTCAAGTACTCAAATTCAACTGTGCTACAACAAAGCAAACTTACTAATGTACATAAAAACACATGGTATCATAATAAAGTCTATTAAAAATGAAATCTAAATCTCAATATGTCTCTTGAAAAATTGAAGAACATATATAACAATCCACAGTGCCTAAACATTACCTAAACCTACAAACTGATATAAGAAGTTCGATCATTTTCCTTACACTTTCATCATAAACTGTTTAACCATGTGGTAAAGTAAGGAACTCTGTGATTTTTATCCAAGAGTCTATAAAATCAAACCATCAATTCATCATTATAGTTGCTGGACATACTTGTTTATCACTGAAGATTGGCTTTGCATCTGTAGGCAGTATAGGCCGCCTTCGCTGGTTCATTGTTCTTGACTGAGTCCCATTAAGTGTCAAGAAATAACCTGAAAATATATGTTTCCATAAAGAATGTAATCACAAAAGTGGTAACAATGTGTTTCTTTGAAGATAACCTAAGACTTTAAATGATATACAACACTCATCAACAAATATCATGCTAAACAACAAATCTTAAGCTAAATCTAACCTGTATCTATCAATACACATTCTGTCAATGTATCTTCCTCTTTTTCTACCCATTATTTTCTTACTCCAATCCCATTTGCATGGGGTGGATCAGGTGCATACAGCTTCTCATTTCTTTCTTCTCCTTAACAGCCAATATGGCACAGGCATAATAAAGAACACCTCGAATGAAAGGTAAGATAACAGGTAATACATGTGAAAACAAAACCTGAAGCCTAATCTGAGCTCCTATGGTGTTTGCTGATTTTTTTTCAAGGCAAAAAGGTACACTAATCTGAGCTCCTATGGTGTTTGCAGATCTGTTTTTTGAAGGCAAAAAGGTTATACAAAGATGAAAAGACAAAAATGGAAGAAAATTCCACAACTTTCCACTACAAGGAAAGGAGGTGTCATCGCAATCAATCTTCATGTGGATGATCTCCACAAAGAAGCCACACACATTATCTCTATGGAAGGGAACAAAGTACATATATCAAAGAAATCATCTCCAAATGGATTGTTAAGACCACAAGAGTACCACAAGATTATGTTCTAGAACCTGCCTGTAGGAATGGAATACTACCTGAATATGTTTGCAAATCATGCAAAGGTCATGAAGGAAGTAAAAAGTGTGGAGGATTTTATCAACTTACAAAGGAATTTAGACCCCAAAACCAGTTGTAAGGAATTTTTTCAGACTTGTCACATATAAATCTTCACTTGTGCAAAAATCAAACTTCTTCAGACTTTTGCAGAGCTGTGAAAACTTTGTAATCACGTCCAACCCAATCAAATCCAATACAGTGGAGCTGTTGTTGAAATACTTCAAACTCTGAGCATTAGCTGTGTCAATCAAAAATGATCATATAGTAGCTCCTTCTATTACTTTAATTCTCATTACCTTTGACATGCCATCCATACACTTGCTTCCATGTAGACATAGCTAAAACACCTAAATCATTGCTATAATGCTGGAAAGAAATTATCATCCCTTTTCCAGAAGCTAGTAATGCTCTCACGCAAAACTGAATAAATGTCCACTAAATTAATCATGAACCAGCTTTTTACACTAAAATATTTATCATTAATGCCAAGTTTGTTGGCAATAAAAAGACAAATCTAAGGTCAAATAATGTTCTTCTTGATACAGAAGGGTGTGAAAACATGGGTGCAGTGATGACACTATGTACCATATGGACAGATAGTGGCAATCCTTTCAGGAATTTTCTGAAACATGTTCATGAAAAATAGAGAGGAACTCACCTGGGAAGTAACCCTCTTGTCCAGTGCGAATGTTGACACCACAAATCCAACCATCTGGGTTGTCTGGGACTACATTCTGCCCCTGTAGAAACTCTGATGTCACATGTATGACATCATTGACTTCCATACATGGGTCATCATTTCCAGTTCCTCTATAGCTCTGACGAGCTACATAAATATACACAATATCAGATGATGCTTGCATGATTGCTTGGGGTCTGGCTGATCCAACACTATTTTGGTAAAATTTTAAGTTATGCAGTATAACTATCAAGCATAAGCCACGACAAATTTCATAAAATGTATACAATGTCACAAAAGCAAATATCTTCAAGAAAACACATCTGACTAGGTAAATCTGGCACTTCTTTAATATGTAAACATATCTTTTCTATGTTTTACATTTCTATATCTGTGACTTAATACACAATACTGTACATATATGTAAAATGTTAAGTGTCTTGGCTATGTACTACACATGAATCTAGTAGCAACATCCTTACAACATATATGGCACTACATTTCTAAAGATAAATGTACAGTTTCTGAAAATTTCAAGCAATAAGCTGTCAAAATGCTCTTTACACTGATGCATAAACATTGTAGAGTGCCAAGATAACAGCACTGTAACTTCTATGCTTTATATGCATTGTCTAATGATTATGTTTTCCCCATTTTCTTGGTAATATCAATGAACAGTCCTTCTTCTGTAATAATCTATATTGGTCAATATAGCAGGAATCAGTAATACACCCAAATATGTACACTACTGTCAATGCAAAAATTCTGTGGAGCCTTTTCATGAACAATAATACCATCTTCACTTGTTATCTCAACAGCCATGTGAAAAACCTGAAAGAAAAAAATAAATGTCAGAACTGCATATTTTCTTGGAATACATATATCTGTTAAACAGTACTAATGTTAATATACAGCTCCAGGATGCCTTTGCAAGTAGGATCATGAGGATATAACCCCGGGAGCCCCCATCCAGGACTTCTTTGCACTGGGTCTTTCCCTTCATGAGACTGTATCCTGTTTCATCAAGTGACAAAAGTCTTGCAAAAGGCAAATTTTCACTTACACTTCACATTCCTCAATGCACCAAAGAAGATAGAGATATATAATGAGAACATAAATAATATCTTTCATGAGTGTTTATGAATTGGCCTTTACCATCTCCATCCAACCTCTTCTTTTGTTCCATCTAGTCAGAAAAAAAAAGTCAAGGGCTAAATTTTCCATTATGAGAAATAGTCAGAGCACTGTAACTAATAGTCAAAATAGTGCCCAGGAAACGGCAATCTTTTAATATACTCTACCAAGCCTTCGAAACTTTGAAAAAAAAATTTCGTGATGAAGCTCCAAACAATTCTAACTGCTGCACCTTTACAACTACCTACATTAGAAATGTATACACATTTTCAAAACAATTCAACTGGAATTTTCTCATACAATGAATTTTTCTTACTCAAACTAAATCAAAACATAAATATCATAAAAGAACTCTCCAACAATGTCATAAAACTGGACTCAATACAAGGCTCTTCTATCTATTAGATGCAGCATTACTTTTCAATGCTGTCACTAAGTATCTGTCTATCATGGTGTCTTCTACAATGAAACTAAAGAAGATAATGTAACGCATACTTTAAGGGCATGCCTTTATATATGGACACACTAAAGAAAATCATATCCCTAGAGATAAGAGAGAAAGAATACTACCCAAAAATCTCCTGGAAGTCATAGTGTATGAGAGGGGTATAGAGGAGCTGGATATCCTCATCTCCTGTACAACTTTCCAGAGGTAAGAACTGAAGGAACCAAGAGAGGATTTACATCTTTACCTCTAAGATGCAGTCATATGTTCTTGGTGCTACCTTGCTCAAGCAAGAAATAGCTAACAAAATAAAAATTAAAGAAAAACATATCAAATATATCCTAAATTCTAAGAACAGTATGATCTAATGTGAAATATAAATGAAGACCACGGAAGAAAGACTGGGCTCATTTCTTTGTTTATATATTTCAACAGTGGGGAGGGCTATGAAGATCAGGGAAAATCATAAAGTTACTGCTTGTAAAATTAGGTGAAAAATTCTGAAAATCTATAGAACCTGTGAAGACCTAACCGAGATTCCTCAAGCAGTTGAGATTTACCTTACTTTTCAGTTTTATAGTTCACATACACCAGTGACAATGTTGTCCACACTGTCCTTCCATCTGATGGGGAATATGACCTGAATGCTTTCATTTGCCCATAATGGTTGCAAGCATGTTATATGTGAGGCAAAGCATTCCTTTCTTCAAAGAAAATGTGATAACCTCTCCTCATCATCCACAGATGGGTGTTTCTGGTCCTTAGCTGAAGGCATCTCTAACAACATCTGTCAATCTACCTTCCCATCACTCTTCCACCCAGACGGTACTATAGCAGTCTCTCCTATGGAAAATGCAACTCTCTTTGATTCCTTTTTCTCCTCTAAACCACCTTGAATGACTAACATTCCTTCACCCCCTGATGCTTCTCTCACTAATCCTATACCCTTCCCGTAATCTCTTCGGAATGCCCGTAAAGTGCATCATTCTCTGGATATAAGCAAGGCTTATGGTCCTGATGGCATCCATCTCCATGTACTGAAACACTGTGCCTCTGAACTTGCCCCTGTCCTTGTTCGCCTGAGAAGGGTGATTGTTCTGACTCCACTAACTATCGTCCCAACGCTTTGACATCTACGATTTCCAAAGTCTTTGAATCTCTCCTAAACTCCCACATCATGAAAATCACAGTCTTCTCTCTGATCACCAGCATGGCTTCAGTAAGGCCAGATCCAATGGTGATATTCTTTCCTATCTTATTAATGTTTGGTCATCATCCCTGAAAGATTTTGGGGAGTCATGCATATTCATCTTTTTGACATATCTAAGGCTTTTGACAGGGTGTGGCATCAGGGTCTTATCTTTAAGCTCAACCTCTTTTGGCTTCCCTCCCTCACTTTGCTCCTTCGTATCTAGCTTCCTCTCTGGCTGATCTATCTCTGTGGTTGTTGAAGGATCAGCCTCCCCCCTTTCTCCATCACCAGCGGTGTCTCTCAAGGTTCTGTCCTGTCTCCTACACTTTTTCTCCTTTTTCAACAATTTTCTCTCCACAAATAATCCTATGCACTCATAAGCTGACAACTCAACACTGCATTTATCCATATCTTTTAATTCTGCTCCTTCTTCTCTCACTCAATCTGCATCTCATCTTGACACAGCTTTGTCAATAAACTCAGACTTGGGCAAGATACCTCAGTGGGGTAAACAAAATCTTTTTAAGTTTAATGCCTCCAAGGCAGTTGCTACACATCTCTCTCAAAAACTCCTCACAACTCTCGTCTCTCCTTTGAAGGCTCTATAATTCCATTTCTTGACTCGATGAACATCCTGGGTATTACTGTAGCACCCACTCTTTCTTGGAAACCCCATATGACACGAATAGCTATGTCTGCTTCTAAGTAACTGGGTGTCCTGTTTAGATGTTGAGACTTCTCTTCTGAACAGTTGCTCCATTTATACAAGGGATTGATTTGTACTTGTATGGAGTAATGCTCTCACATTTGGGGTGGTTCTAGCTCTGCATCCTTACTTGGCAGGGTTAAGTCAAAAGCAGTCTCCATATAAACTGTCCCAGGCTAACTTCCAAGCTTGACCCCCTTGCCCTACACCACAATGTCAGTTAACTTTCCCTGTCTATATGTATTACTTTGGTTTTTGCTCCCAAGAGCTTGCTGCTTGTAAGGCCACACCACTAGCTAGACCACACAATACTCAGCAAGCTGCTGCATCATATGATTATTGTGTGGCTATCCGCAACTCAAGGGTGGATCGTTTTGATACCTGCTTCTTTCTCTACAAGTCACAGCTCTGGAACTCTCTACCTTCTAATGTCTTTCCCAATGACTATGAACTGGCACATTTCAAAATACAGGTTTTTCACATTCTCAAAAATTCGTAAATAGTTTCCCTTTTCTTTTCTTTTTCTGATTCCTAATTCTCTCCATATTTCAATTACGGCCCAGCCTTGATGCGGACTTCTGTCTGTTACTGAAGCCTCCAACATTAAAAGAAAATTGTCCCTGAATGCACAGATACACAAACTTCCTACAAAACCAGATGTAAACACAAGAGGAGAGCACTGATATCTTTCAAATAATATTGAAAATAAAGCAAATTTTGACTGCAGGAGGAAGATGAGTGAATTTTAATTTCTATTTTTTATACACATTACACATACTTTTATATCCCTTAATCATCCATCTTTCTTAACTCTCATAGTTCTTCCCACCATCAATTTATCTACTATTGTAGAATGTAGAACCTTTACAATCATACTTGCCTAAATCTAATCTCCCCAATATATTCTTCTATTCCACTGGAAATTCTACCAGATTTCAGTTCATACCAGAGGAATCAATAAACTACAACTTTATCAAAGCCTAATATAATGCAACATAACTTAAAGTAACTTAATCTACAAACACTAATATCTATATAAATATGTCCATGTTTTAGGGTTTATTTCACCAAGAAGTTTGACATGAATTTCGTCAATACGTCAATAAATAACAGAAAGCCTCTAAAACACACTTTAATGAAAGATAAACTTGTCTTCCTATCCAAATCAACTTTCAGATGATATCCACTTGTACTGAGTCATCATTAAGCAATCTCATTAACAATGTTTACCTCCAGATCTCTTCCATATATAAAAAATCCTTTTTACTCTATCAATCACTTCACCGAATACGGAAAAGATAAGAAACAAAAGGGAAATCTGGTCTCCTAAAACTATCCAAAATCCCTCTACTGACTTCAAATTATCTCTCATCAGCTTCATGACTCAGCCCTCGATAGTCAAGTCTAAGCTGTTATGGTCCTGTCCAGTCCAGGTTATGGGTTAAGCCTGTTATTCTTTCTATCATAATTTCCCAATCTCATGAGAAACATACGATTCTAATCCGCACCATCACATTTATATCTACATCCAACCTAGCTGAGCAGAAGATGCTGTCAAGCTAGCATGCTTAAGAAATGCATCATGACGTGTCTACTATTCCCATCTCCTGGTCCTTTCGCCACACCCAGCGTACGGGGGTTATTCCTCACAAAGCACTTCTCCAGTCTTTATGTCAGTTTCCAGCAGTTGTAATCCATTGAGCCGTTGGTTTACCTTATTGGACTGCCTCCCGACGAGATAAAAGTTGTCGAAGCCACTACTATCTACCACTCCCAGCGGCACAGGGGGCTTGAATCCTCCGGGGTTTCCCATCAGAGTTGACATATACCCCATAAGGGCTCCTAAACTTGGGCCACGGGTGATAAGGAGCTATGGTTCTGTCATTTGGAAATGATGTTTCGTGACTTGAACCCCTCACCCTGTAAACCAAAATAATCAACCAGACACAACTGATAACAGCGCCGCGTGCGGATGTCTGGCCAACTGATTCAAAACATCCCGGGAACAGATGATCCTCCTTACTCCACACACTGTAGCCTAAGGCTCTCACGCTATATAGAACACGATATACGCCACATCATTCTCATAACTAGGATACAACACACGAACTTCCACCATTCTGAGACGTTATTAAGAGCATAATCTTATAACATACACTCCTGATAACGTAACACAGAAAACGTCCCAAATAACTTCGTAAGAAGAGAAAACGGCGTTATCGGCCGTAAGCGGAAATGTTTGTGAGACTTCATTACCACAACATCCTTCCCTACCCCCTCTCTTGTCATTATCTCACCCAGTCTAACTCTACCGTCAGAAAATAGTAAAATCAATCTCATCTAAAGAATTGAACAGACAGTGTTTCTACCACAAAAGCAAATAATACTACCTGACGTGTTCTATGGAAAAGAAAAATTGGTGTTCATTATCTCCTTCAAAATTAGATCATGTAAAGTAATGTGCATTTTAATGTTCAAGACGTGTTATCATTTATTATTCTGGGTTCTCAGTGATTAAAAAGCTTTCAGGACAAAGAAAAGGTATTGCTTTTTCCCATAATTCCATTAGATTGATATGATAGTAATCCGCTCATTGTTACTTGGGATGACAATAGCACGTCATACTCCATTCAAAAAGAGAGCCAAATACTAATGAAATCTCGCAGAAAATATACTTTCCATCAGCTAAGCGGCAGTACAATGCAACAGATTTTGAGTGATAATCGAAAGATGAGTGTACAAATAATTCTTATTGCCTATTACTACTATAAGTGGAGGAAGTTCTATTCTTG
>JAUUDZ010182094.1:0-18147 GCA_032361705.1 Panulirus versicolor | reverse complement strand
CTGAAGAATGTGTAGTCTTAACAACGACTGATCTGAACACTGTATAGTCGTAACAATAACAGTTCTGAACGCTGTGTAGTGAACACTGACTGATTTTAACACAATGTAGTCTTAACACTGACAGATCTGAACACTGTGTAGTCTCAATACTTACAGATCTGAACACTGTGTAGTCTTATCACTGACATATCGGAACACTGTGCAGTCTTAACACTGACAGGTCTGAACGCTGAGAAGTCTTAACACTGACGGTTCTGAACAGTGTGTAGTCTTAATACTGATAGAGCTAAAAACTGTGTAGTCTTAACACTGACATCTGAACACTGTGTAGTCTTAATACTGACAGGGCTGAACACTGTGTAGTCTTAACAGTGACAGAGTTGAACACTGTGTAGTCTTAACACTGACAGATATGAACAATATGCAGTCGTAACACTAACTGTTCTGAAATAGGTGTAGTCTTAAAACTGACAGATCTGAGCAGTGTGTAGTCTTAACACTGAAAGATCTGAACAATGAGTAGTCATAACACTAACAGATCTGAACACTGTGTATTCTTAACACTGACAGATTTGAGCACTGTCTAGTCCTAACACTGATAGATCTGACCACTGTGCAGTCTTAACACTGAGATCTGAACACTTCATATTCTTAACACTGACAGATCTGAACAGTGTAGCTGTAATACTGACAAAGCTAAACACTGTGTAGTCTTAACACTGACTGATCTGAATACTGTGTAGACTTACAATTGAAAGAGCTGAACACTGTGTAGTCTTAACACTGACATATCTGAAGAATGTGTAGTCTTAACGACAGTTCTGAACACTGTATAGTCGTAACAATGACAGATCTGAACGTTGTGCAGTGAACAATGACTGATTCTAACAATGTGTAGTCTTAACACTGACTGTTCTGAACAGTGTGTAGTCTTAACACTAACAGATCTGAACAATGTGTAGTCTTAACTCTGACAAATCGAAACAATGTGTTGTCTTAACACTGACTCTTCTGAAGTGTGTAGTCTTAACACTGACAGATCTGAACAGTATGTAGTCTTAACACTGCCAGAGCTGAACACCCTGTAGTCTTAACACTCAAAGATCTGAACAATGAGTAGTCTTAACACTAACAGATCTGAACACTGTATTATTAACACTGACAGATTTGAGCACTGTGTAGTCCTAACACTAATAGATCTGAGCACTGTGCAGTCTTAACACTGAAATCTGGACACTTTATAGTCTTAACACTGACAGATCTGGACAGTGTAGCTGTAATACTGACAAAGCTAAACGGGGTGTAGTCTTAACACTGACTGATCTGAATACTGAGTAGTCTTACAATTGACAGAGCTGAACACTGTGTAGTCTTAACATTAACATATCTGAAAAATGTGTAGTCTTAACAACGACAAGAACACACTGTATAGTCGTAACAATGACAGATCTGAACGCTGTGTACTGAATACTGACTGATTTTAACACCGTGTAGTCTTAACACTGAAAAACCTGAACACCTTGTAGTCTCAATATTTACAGAACTGAACACTGTGTATTCTTATCACTGACATATTTGAACACTGTGCAGTCTTAACACTGACAGGTCTGAAGGCTCAGTAGTCTTAACATTGACAGTTCTGAGCACTGTGTAGTCTTAATACTGATAGAGCTGGGTAGTCTTAACATTGACATATCTGAACACTGTGTAGTCTTAGTACTGACAGGGCTGAGCACTGTGTAGTCTTAACAGTGACAGAGCTGAACACTGCGTAGTCTTAACACTGAAAGATCGGAACAATGTGTAGTCTTAACACTGACTGTTCTCAAGTGTGTAGTCTTAACACTGACAGATCTGAACATTGTGTAATCTTAACACTGACAGATCGGAACAATGTGTAGTCTTAACATTGACTGTTCTGAACAGTGTGTAGTCTTATCACTGACAGATCTGAACAGTGTGTAGTTTTAACACTGACAAATCGGAGCAATGTGTAGTCTTAACACTGACAGATCTGAACACTGTGTAGTCTTAGCACTGACAGATCTGAACACTGTAGTCTTGACACTGACAGATCTAAACAGTGTGTAGTCTTAGCACAGACAGATCTGAACAGTGTGTAGTCTTAGCACTGCCAGATCTGCACAATCTGTTGTCTTAACACTGAAAGATCTTAACAATGAGTAGTCTTAACACTAACAGATCTGAACACTGTGTATTCTTAACACTGACAGATTTGAGCACTGTCTAGTCCTAACACTGACAGATCTGAGCACTGTGCAGTCTTAACACAGATCTGAACACTTTATAATCTTAACACTGACAGATCTGATCAGTGAAGCTGTAATACTGACAGCGCTAAACACTGTGCAGTCTTAACACTGACTGATCTGAATACTGTGTAGTCTTACAATTGACAGAACTGAACACTGTTTAGTCTTAACACTGACATCTGAAGAATCCGTAGTCTTAACAACGACTGATCTGAACACTGTATAGTCGTAACAATGACAGTTCTGAACGCTGTGTACTGAATACTGATTGATTTTATCACTGTGTAGTCTTAACACTAGTCTTAATAATGTAATCTTAATAATGTAGTCTTAATAATGACGGCTGAACAGTCGTAACAGTGACAGAGCTGAACACTGTGTAGTCTTAAAACTAACAGAAATGAAGAATGTGTAGTCTTAACACTGACTGTTCTGAACAGTGTGTAGTCTTAACACTGACAGATCTGAAGTGTGTAGTCTTAACACTGGCAGATCTGAACACTGTGTAGTCTTATCACTGAAAGATCTGAACAATGTGTATTCTTAACACTGACAGATCCGAACACTGTGTATTCTTAACACTGATAAATCTGAGCACTGTGTAGTCCTAACACCGAGAGATCTGAGCACATTGTAGTCTTAACACAGAGATCTGAAAACTTTGTATCTTAACATTGACAGATCTAAAGTGTGGCCGTAATACTGTCAAAGCTGAACACTGTGTAGACTTAACACTGATTGATCTGAATAGTGTAGTCTTACTATTGACAGAGCTGAACAATGTGTAGTCTTAACAATGACATACCTGATGATTGTTTAGTCTTAACAACGACAGATCTGAACACTGCATAGTCGTAACAATGACAGATCTGAACGCTGTGTAGTAAACAATGGCTGATGCTAACACTGTGTAGTCTTAACATTGACAGACCTGAACACTGTGTAGTCTCAATACAGAACTGAACACTGTGTAGTCTTACCATTGATATATCTGAACACTGTGCAGTCTTAACACTGACAGATCTGAACGCTCAGTAGTCTTACCACTGACAGTTCTGAACACTGCGTAGTCTTAATACTGATAGAGCTAAAAATGGTTTAATCTTAACAATAACAGATCTGAACACTGTGTACTCCTAACACTGACACATATGAGCACTGTGTAGTCTTAACATTGACAGATCCAAACACTCTTTAGTCTTAGCACTGACAGATCTGAGCACTGTGTAGTCGTAACACTGACAGACCTGAATATTGTGAAGTCTTAATACTGACAGATCTAAACACCATGTAAGCTAACACTGACAGAACTGAACACTGTTTAGTCTTGACAATGACAGAGCTGAACACTGTAGTCTTAACACTTACAGATCTGAACACTGTGTAGTCTTTACACTGATAGATATGACCACTGTGTAGCCTTAACACTGACAGAGCTGAACACTATCTAGTCTTAACACTGAAAGAACTAAACAATGTGGTCTTAACACTGAGAGATCTGAACACTGTGTAGTCTTAACACTGAGACCTGAACACTGTGTAGCCTTAACATAGACACAGCTGAACACAGTGCAGTCTCAACACAGACAGCTGAACACTGGGTAGTCTTAACACTGACAGATCTGAAGGCTGTAGTCTTAACACTGGTAGATCTGAACACTGTCGACTTACCAGACATATCTGAACACTATGTAGTCTTAACACTGACAAATCTAGACACTGGGTGATCTTAGCACTGACAGACCTGAACAATGTGTAGTCTTAATACTCACAGAACTGAACACTGTGTATTCTTAACACTGACAGACTTGAACAATGTGTAGTCTTAACACTGACAGATCTAAACACTGTGTAGTCTTAACACTGACAGACTTAAACACTGCACTTTTAACACTGACACATCTGAGCAAAGTGTAGTCTTAACATTGACATATCTGAAAACTAGTTTTAACACTGACAGAACTGAACAATGTGTAGTCGTAACACTGGCAGACCTGGACACTGTGTAGTCTTACCACTGACAGACCTGAACACTATGCAGTCCTAACATTGAAAGATCTGAATACTGCGTAGTCTTAATACTGACAAATCTGAACACTGTGTAGTCTTAACATTGGCAGATCTGGGCACCGTGTAGTCTTGACATAGGCAGATCTGAACACTGTGTAGTCTATATACTGACAGATCTGAACACTATGTAGTCTTGACACTGACAAACCTAAACACTGTGTAGTTTTGATTCCGACAGATCTAACCACTGTGCAGTCCAACACTGACAGCTGAACACTGTGTAGTCTTAACTCTGATAGATTTGAACAGTGTAGTCTTAACACTGAGAGTTTTGAACACTGTGTAGTCTTAACACTGACAGATCTGAAAACTGTGTACTCTTAACACTGACACATCTGAGCACTGTGTAGTCTTTGTACTGACAGATCTGACCACTGTGTAGTCTTTGCACCGACAGATCTGAGCACTGTGTAATCGTAACACTGACAGACCTGAACATTGTGCAGTCTTAATACTGACAGATCTAAACACTGTGTAAGCTAACACTGACAGAACTGAACACTGTATAGTCTTAACATTGACAGAGCTGAACACTGTGTAGTATCAATACTGACATCTGAAAAGTGTCGTCTTAGCACTTACAGATCTGAAGTGTGTAGTCTTAACACTAAGAGATCTGAACACTGTGTATTCTTTACACTGACAAATATGACCACTATGTAGCCTTAACACTGACAGAGCTGAACACTATGTAGTCTTAACTTTGACAGAGCTGAACACTATGCAGTCTTAACACTGACAGACCTGAACACTGTGTAGTCTTACCACTGAGACCTGAACACTGTGTAGCTTTAACATAGAGAGAGCTGAACACTGTGCAGTCTTAACAATGACAGAGCTCTACACTGGGTAGTCTTAACACTTACATATCTAAAGGCTCTGTAGTCTTAACAATGACTGATCTGAACACTGTGTTGACTTAACAGAGACTTCTTTTTACGCTGTGTAGTCCTAACACTGACAGAGCTGGACACTGGGTGATCTTACCATTGACAGACCTGAACAATGTGTAGTCTTAAGTCACAGAACTGAGGACTGTGTAGTTTTAACACTAACAGACCTGAACACTGTGTAGGCTTAACACTGACAGATCTAAACACTGTGTTGACTTCACACTGGCAAATCTGAACACTGAGTAGTCTTAACAATGACAGACCTGAACACTGTGTTAATACTGACAGACCTAAACCCTGTATAGCCTAACACTGACAGATCTGAATAATGTGTAGTCTTAACGCTGACAGACCGGAAAAGTGTAGTCTTAACACTGATAGAGCTGAACACTGTAGTCTTGATACTGATAGATGTGAACACTGTGGTCCTAACATTGACAGATCTGAACACTGTGTATTCTTAGCACTGATAGATCTGTACACTGTGTAGTCTTAATACTGACAGACCTAAACAATGTGTAGTCTTGATATTGACAGATCTAGACACGGTGCAGTCTAACACTGACAGCAGAACACTGTGAAGTCTTAATACTGACAGATCTGAAAACTGTGTAGTCTTAACACCACTGATATATCTGAGCACTGTGTAGTCTTAACATTGACAGATCTGAACACTGTGTAGTCTTAACACGGACAGAACTGAACACTGTGTAGTCGTAACACTGACAGATCTGAACACTGTATAGTGATAACACTGACAGAACTGAACACTGTGTAGTCTTAACACTGACAGAGGTGAACACTGTGTAGTCTTAATACTGGCGGACCTGAACAGCAGTCTTAACACTGATTGATCTGAACATTGCGTAGTCTTAACACTGAGATATGAGCACTGTGTATTCTTTACACTGACAGATATCAACACTGTGTAGCCTTTACAATGACAGACCCAAACACTTTGTAGTCTTAACACTGAGTGAGCTGAACAATGTGAAGTCATAACAGTGACAGATCTGAACACACTGTTACCTTAACATTCACAGGCCTGAACATTGTGTAGTCTTAACAGAGACAGAACTGAACACTGTGTAGTCTTAACGCTAACAGAGCTTAACACTGTGTAGTCTTAACACTGACATATCTGAAGGCTCTGCTGTCTTAACATTGACTGATCACTGTGTAGACTTAACAGAGACATATTTGAACGCAGTGTAGTCTTCACACTGGCAGATCTGAACACTGTGCGAGCTTAACACTGAAACCTGAAAACCTGAAAAAAAGTGTAGTCTTAATACTAACAGAACAAAACACTGTAGTACTAACACTGACAGATATGAACACTGTGTATCTTAACACAAAGAGATCTAAACGCTGAGTAATCTTAACACTAACAGATCGGAACGGTGTAGTTTTAAGACTGACAGGGCTGAACACTGAGCAGTCTTAAGTGACAGAGCTGAACATTGTGTATCTTAACACTGACAGATCTGAACAATGTGTCGTCTTAAAACTGACTGTTCTGAACAGCGTGTAGTCTTAACACTGACAGAACTGAACAGTGTGTAGTCTTAACGCTGCCAGAGCTGAACGCTCTGTAGTCTTAACACTGAAAATCTGAACAATGTGTAGTCAACACTGACAGATCTGAATACTAGTGGTATTCTTAATACTGACAGATTTGAGCATTGTGTGGTCCTAACACTGACAGATCTGAGCACTGTGCAGTCTTAACACTAACATCTGAACTCATTGTAGTCTTAACACTGACAAATCTGAACAGTGTAGCCGCAATACTGACAAAGCTGAACACTGTGTAGTCTTAACACTGATTGATCTTAATACTGTGTAGTCTTACTATTGAAAGAGAAGAACACTGTGTAGTCTTAACACTGACATATCAGAAGAATGTGCAGTCTTAACAATAACTGATCTGAACAGTGTATAGTCGTACTATTGACAGATCTGAATGCTGTGTAGTGAACACTGATTGATTTTAACACTATGTAGTCTTAACACTAACAGACCTGAACACTCTGTAGCCTCGATACGTACAGAACTGAACACAGTATAGTCTTACCACTAACATATCTGAAAACTGTGCAGTCTTAACACTGACAGATCTGAACGCTCAGTAGTCTTAACACTGAGAGTTCTGAACACTGTGTAGTCTTAATACCGATATAGGTAAAAACTGCGTAGTCTTAACAATGACGGATCTGAATAGTGTGGTCTTAACACTGACTGTTCTAAACACTGTGTATTCTAAACACTGCCAGAACTGAAAAGTGTGTAGTCTTAACATTACAAGAGCTGAGCACTGCGTAGTCTTAACACTGACAGAGCTGAAGACTGTGTAGGCTTATCACTGACAGATCTAAACACTGTCTAATCTTAAGCCTGACAACTCTGAATGTTGAGTAGTCTTAATACTGACAGAACTGAACAGAGTAGACTTAATACTGAGAAAGCTGAACACTTTGTAGTCTTAACACGGACAGATCTGAACAGTATGTAGTCTTACCACTAACTACTCTGGACAGTATTAAGTCTTAATACTGACAGATCTGTACAGTGTGTTGTCATAACACAGCCAGAGCTGAACACTGTGTAGTGTTAACACTAACAGAGCTAAAAACTGTGTAGTGTTAACACTAACAGAGCTAAAAACTGTGTAGTCTTAATACTGACAGATACGAACATTGTTTAGTTTTAACACTGAAAGAGCTGAACATTGTGTACTCTTAACACTGAGGAGCTGAACACTGTGTAGTCTCAACACTGACAGACCTGAGCAGTGTAGTCTTAATAATGATAGAATTGAACACTGTGTAGTCTTAACATTGACAGATATGAACACTTTGTAGTCTTAAAATGGACACATCTGAACGCTGAATAGTCTTAACAGTGAGAAATCTGAACAGTGTAGCAATATTACTGACAGATCTGAACACTGCGTAGTCTTAACACTGACAGCTGAACAGTGTGTAGTCTTAACATTAACAGAACTGAACACTGTATAGTCTTAACACTGAAATGTCTGAAGACTTTGTAGTCTTAACAATGACTGATCTGAACACTGTGTTGTCTTAACACTGACAGATCTGAACGCTGTGTAGTCAACACTGACTGATCTGAACACTGTGTAGTTTTAAGACTGACAGACCTGAACAGTGTAGTCTTAATAATGGCAGAACTGAACACTTAGTAGTCTTAACACTGACATATCTGAACGTTGAATAGTCTTAACACTGAGAAATCTGAACACTGTCTAATCTTAAGCCCGACAACTTTGAATGCTGAGTAATCTTAACACTGACAGAACTGAACAGTGTAGTCTTAATACTGACAGAGCTGAACACTTTGTAGTCTTAACACGGACAGATCTGAACAGTATGTAGTCTTACCACTAACTGTACTGAACAGTGTTAAATCATAACACTGACAGATGTGAACAATGTGTAGTCTTAACACAGTTAGAGCTAAACACTGTGCAGTCTTAAAACTGACAGAGCTAAACACTGTGTAGTCTTAATACTGTCAGATACGAACATTGTATAGTTTCAACAAAGAAAGAGCTGAACAGTGTGTACTCTCAACACCAAGGAGCTGAATAATGTGTAGTCTTAACACTGACAGTCCTGAACAGTGTAGTCTTAATAATGACAGAACTGAACACTGAATAGTCTTAACATTGACAGATATGAACACTTTGTAGTCTTAACACTGAAACATATGAACGTTGAATAGTCTTAACAGTGAGAGATCTAAACAGTGTAGCAGTATTGCTGACAGAGCTCAAAGGGTAGTCTTAACTCTGACAGCTGAAGTGTGTAGTCTTAACATTAACAGAACTGAACACTGGAAAGTCTTACAGTGACATGTCTGAAGACTGTGTAGTCTTAACACTGACTGATCTGAACACTGCGTAGTCTTAACACTGACAGATCTGAAAGCTGTGTAGTCAACACTGATCTGAACACTGAGTAGTCTTAACACTGATAGACCTAAACAGTATAGACTAAATAATGGGAAAACTGAACACTGTAGTTTTAACACTGAAAGATGTGAACACTTTGTAGTCTTAACACAGACACATCTGAACGCTGAGTAGTCTTAAAACTGACAGATCTGAACACTCTAATCTTAAACCTGACAACTTTGAATGCTGAGTAGTCTTACCACTGACAGAACTGAACAGTGTAGTCTTGATACTGATAGAGCTGAACACTTTGTAGTCTTAACACGGTCAGATCTGAACAGTATGTAGTCTTACCAATAATCGTTCTGGACGGTGTTTATTCTTAACAATGACAGATCTGAACAGTGTGTAGTCTTAACACAGCCAGATCTGAACACTGTGTAGCCTTAACACTAACAGAGCTAAACACTGTAGTCTGGATACTGACAGATACGAACAGTGTATAGTTTTAACAATGAAAGAGCTGAACACTCTGTACTCTTAAAACTGAGGAGCTGAACGCTGTGTAGTCTTAACACTTAGACCTGAACACTATGTAATCTTAACACTTACAGAGCTGAGCACAATGTAGTCTTCCCACTGACAAATCTGAACAGTGTAGCCTTAACAGTGACTGATTTGAACGGTGTAGTCTTAACAGTAACAGAGTTGAATAATGTGTAGTCTAACACTGAACGATTTGAACACTGAAGTCAACACAAACAGAACTGAACACTGTGTAGCCTTAACAGTGACAGTTGAACACTGTGGCCTTAACACTGACTTATCAGAACACTGAGTACTCATAACACTGGCAGATCTGAAGACTGTGCTGTCTTATCACTGACTCATCTGAACAGTGTGAAGACTTAACAATAACAGAACTGAACACCATGTAGTTTTAACACTGATATATCTAAACACCGCGTAGTCTTAACACTGACAGATCTGAACGCAGTGTAGTCTAAACACTGACAGAGTTTAACTGTGCAGTCATAACAGGGAAAGAGCTGAAGACTGTGTAGGCTTAACATTGACATATCTGAACACTGTGTAGTCTTAATGCCAACAGAACTGATCAGAGAGTCCTCTTAACATTGGCAGAAGTGAACACTGTGTATTCTTATAATTGACAGAACTGAACACTGTGTAGTTTTAACACTGACAAAACAGAAACTGTGCAGCTTAACACTAACAGAGCTGCATACTGTGTAGTCTTAACACTCATATAGCTGAGCACCGTGTAGTCTTAACATTGATCTGAACATTGCGTAGTCTTAACAATGACTGTGTAGCATTTACACTGACACATCTGAAGTGTTTAGTCTTAACACTGACAGGTGAACACCGTTAACTCTTAACACTGACAGAGCTGAAAAGTGTAGTTTTAACACTGACAGAGGTGAACAATGTGAAGTCTTAACACTGACTGATCTGAACACTGTGTAGACTTAACATTGACGTATCTGAACACTGTGTAGTTAAACACTGACAGATCTGAACACTGTGTAGTCTTAACACTGACTTATCCGAACAGTGTAGACTTAACACTGACAGATCTGAAGAGTGTGTAGTCTTAACACTGACTGATTGAACAATGTAGCCTTAACAATGACTTATCTTAACACTGTGTAGTCTTAACACTGACAGAACTGAATAAGGTGTAATCTTAACACTGACTAATCTGAACACTGTATAGTCTCAAGACGGACATGACCTAAAGACTGTGTAGTCTTATCACTGACTTATCTGATCAGTGTGAAAACTTAACAATAGCAGAACTGAACACTTTGTAGTCTTAAGACTGACAGATCTGAACACTGTGCACTCTTAACACTGACAGATCTGAGCACTGTGTAGTCATAATATTGACAGATCTGAACACTGTGTAGTCTTAACACTGAAACATCTGAGCACTGTGTAGTCTTAACATTGACATATCTGAACACTGTGTAGTCTTAACACAGACAGAGCTTAACACTTTGTAGTCATAACACTGGCACACCTGGACACTGTGTAGTCTTACCACTGACAGACCTGAACATTGAATAGTCTTATCACTGACAAACCTGAACACTTTATAATCTGACCACTGACAGACCTGAACACTGTGTAGTCTTAACACTGACAGATCGGAACACTGCCTAGTCTTAACAGTGACAAATTTGAACACTTTGTAGTCTAAACACTGACAGACCTGAACAGTGTAGCCTTAACATTGAGAGATCCGAGCACTGTGCACTCTTACCACTGACACATCTGAGCACTGTGTAGTCTAAAACATTGAGAGATCTGAACACTGACAAAATTGAACACTGTGTAGTCGTAACACTGGCAGAGCTGGACACTGTGTAGTTATACTACTGACAGTCCTGAACACTGTGTAGTCTTACCACTGACAGACCTGAATACTTTGCAGTCTTACTACTGAGAAAATGAACACTGTATAGTCTTAACACTGACAGACCTGAACACTGTGTAGTCTTGATACTGACATATCTAAATCCTGGGCACTGTGTAGTCTTAACATTGACATATCTGAACACTGTGTAGTCAACACTGACAGAAGTGAACACGTTGTAGTCATAACACTGGCACACCTGGACACTGTGTAGTCTTAACACTGAGACCTGAACATTATGTAGTCATATCACCGACAGACCTGAACACTTTGTAGTCTTACTACTGACAGACCTGAACACTGTGGAGTCTTAACACTGACAGATCGGAACACTGCGTAGTCTTAACTGCGACAAATCTGAACACTGTGTAGTCTTAACACTGACAGAATTGAACAGTGTAATCTTAACACTGACAGAGCTGAACACTGTGTAGTCGTAATACTAACAGGCCTGAACACTGTGAGGTCTTAACACTGACAGACCTGAACACTGTGTAGTCTTAACACTGACAGATCAGAACACTGTGTAGTCTTAACACTGACAGATCTGAACACAATGTAGTCTTAACATTGGCAGAGCTGAGCACTGTGTAGTCTTAACATTAAGAGATCTGAACACTGTATAGTCTTTACACTGACAAATATGAACACTATGTAGCCTTAAAACTGACAGATCTAAACACTGCGTAAGCTAACACTGACAGAACTGAACGCTGTGTAGTCCTAGCGCTGACGGAGCTGAGCACTGCGCAGTCTTAATACTGACACTTATGAACAGTGTAGTCTTAACACTTACAGATCTGAACACTGTGTAGTCTTAACATTAAGAGATCTGAATGCTGTATAGTCTTAACACTGACAGATATGAACATTGTGTAGCCTTAACACTAACAGAGCTGAGCACTATGTAGTCTCAACACTGACAGAGCTGAAAACTGTGCATTCTTGACACTGAGAGATCTGAACACCACATAGTCTTAACACTGATACATGAATACTGTGTAGCCTTAACATAGACAGAGCTGAACACTGTGCAGTCTTAACACTGATAGAGATGAACAAGGGGTAGTCTTAACACTGACAGATCTGAAGGCTCTGTAGCCTTAACACTGACAGATCTGAATACTATGTAGACTTAACAGAGACATATTTGAACGCTGTTTAGTCTTAACACAGACAGATTTGTACATTGGGTGATCTTAGCACTGACAGACCTGACCAATGTGTAGTCTTAATACGCACAGAACTGAACATTGTGTAGTCTTAACACTGATAGACCTGAACACTGTGTAGTCTTAACCATGACAGATTTAGCACTGTGTAGTCTTAACACTGACAGATCTAAACACTATGTAGTCCTAACAATGACAGACCTAAACACTGTGCAGTCTCAATGCTGACATCTAAACCCTGTATAGTTTAACACTGACAGATCTGAACAATGTTTAGTCAACGCTGACAGACCTGAACAGTGTAGTCTTAACACTGCAAAAGCTGAACACTGTGTAGTCTTAAAACTAACAGATCTGAACACTATTTGGTCTTAACACTGACAGATCTGACCACTGTGTAGTCTTAACAATGACAGACCTAAACACTGTGTAGTCTTGATATTGATAGATCTAAGCGCTAAGCAGTCTAACACTGACAACAGAACACTGTTTAGTCTTAATATTGACAGATCTGAACTGTATAGTCTTAACACCGACAGATCTGAACACAATGTAATCTTAACACTGATAGTTCCGAACACTGTGTAGTCTTAACACTGACGGATCTGAATACTGTGCACTCTTAACACTGACACATCTGAGCATAGTGTAGTCTTAACATTGACAGATCTGAACACTCTGCAGTCTTAGCACTGACAGTACTTAACACTGTGTAGTCGTAACACTGACAGACCTGAACATTGGGTAGTCTTAATAGTGACAGATCTAAACACTGTGCAACGCAACACTGACAGGTCTGAACACTGTGTAATCATAACACTGACAGAACTGAGCACTGTGTTGTCTTAACAATAACAGAGCTGAACACTGTGTAGTCTTAATACTGAGAGATTAGAACAGTAGTCTTAATACTGATATATCTGAACACTAATTTTAACACTAAGAGATATGAGCACTCTGTAGTCTTTACACTGACAGATATGAACATGGTGTAGCCTTAACAATGATAGAGCTAAACACTTTGTAGTCTTAACAATGACTGAGCTGAACACTGTGCAGTCATAACACTGACAAACCTGAGCACTGTGTCGTCATTAAACTAACTGAGTTGAACACTGTGTAGTCTTAACACTGACATTTCTAAAGGCTCTGCAGTCGTAACACTGACTGATCTGAACACTGTGTAGACTTAACAGAGGCATATTTGAACGCTGTATAGTCTTAACACTGGAAGATCTGAACACTGTGCAATCTTAACACTGACAGACCTGAAGAAAGTGCAGTCTTAATACTCACAGAACTGCACACTATGTAGTCTTAACACTGACAGACCTGAACACTGTGTAGTCTTAACAATGACAGATCAAAACATTGCGTAGTCTTAATACTGACAGATCTGAACACCGTGCAGTCTTAACAATGACACATGAACACTGTAGTATTAACACTAAGAGATCTGAACGCTGAGTAATCTTAACACTGACAGACCTGAACACTGTGCAGTCTTAATACTGACAGGGCTGAACACTGTGTAGTCTTAACGTTGTCAGATCTGAACAATGTGTAGACTTAACAGTGACTGTTCTGAACAGTATGTAGTCTTAACACTGACAGATCTGGAAAATGTGTAGTTTTGACACTGCCAGAGCTGAACACTCTGAAATCTTATCACTGAAAGATCTGAACAACGTGAAGTACTAACACTCACTGAACTGAACACTGTGTATTCTTAACACTGACAGATTTGAGCACTGTGTAGTCCTAACACTGACAGATCTGAGCACGATGCAGTCTTAACATTGAGATCTGTACACTTTTTAGACTTAACACTGACATAACTGAACAGTGTAGCCGTAATACTGACAAAGCTGAACATTCTGTAGTTTTAACAGATTGATCTGAATACAGTGTAGTCTTACTATTGACAGAGCAGAACACTGTGTAGTCTTAACACTGACATATCTAAAAATGTGTAGTCTTAACAACGTCTGATCTGAACACTGCATAGTCGAAAAAATGACAGATCTGAACGCTGTGTAGTGAACAATGACTGATTTTAACACTGTGTAGACTTAACACTGACAGACCTGAACACTGTGTAGCCTCAATACTTACATATTTGAACACTGTGTAGTCTTAATACTGAAATATCTGAACACTGTGGTCTTAACACTGACAGACCTGAACGCTCAGTAGTCTTGATACTGACAGTTCTGAACATTGAGTGGTCTTAGTAATGATAAAACTAAAAACTGTGTAGTCGTTACACTGACAGCTCTGAATACTGTGTACTCCTAACACTGACACATATGAGTACTATGTAGTCTTAACATTGACAGACCTGAACACTGTGTAGTATTAGCGCTGACAGATCTGAGCACTGTATTGTCGTAACACTGACAGACCTGAAAATTGTGCAGTCTTATTACTGACAAATCTAAGCACTGTGTAAGTAACACTGACAGAACTGAACAATGTTTAGTCTTAACTCTGACAGAGCTGAACACTGTGTAGTCTTAATACTGACAGATCTAAACAATGTAGTCTTAACACTTACAGATCTGAACACTGTGTAGTCTTAAGACTAAGAGATCTGAACACTGTGTAATCTTTATACTGAGAGACATGACCACTGTGTAGCCTTAACACTTAGAGCTGAACACTAGGTAGAGCTGAAGACTATGTAGTTTTAACACTGATAGACCTGAGCACTGTGTAGTCTTAATACTGACAGATCTAAATCCTGTATAGTCTAACAGTAACAGATCTGAACACTGTGCAGTCTTAACACTGACAGACATAAACAGGGCAGTCTTAACACTGATAGAGCTGAACATTTTGTAGTCTTAACACTGACCGAGCTGAACACTGGTCTTAACACTGACAAATATAAACGCTGTGTAGCCTTGACACTGACAGAGCTGAACACATTGTAGTCTTAACACTGACTAAGCTGAACACTGTGCAGTCATAACACTGACAGATGTGAACACTTTGTCTTAACACTGACAGAAGTGAACACTGGGTAGTCTTCACACTGACAGATCTGAAGGTTCTGTAATCTTAACAGTGACTGATCTGAACGCTGTGTAGACTTCACTGAGACATATTTGAATGCTTTGTAGTCTTAACACTGACAGATCTGTACACTGGGCGATCTTATTACTAACAGATCTGAACACTGCATAGTCTTAACACTGACAAATCTGAACACTGTGTAGTCTTAACACTGACAGACCTGATCACTGTGTAGTCTTAATACTGACAGCTCTAAATCCTGTATAGCCTAACAATGACAGACCTGAACATTGTGTAGTCTTAACACTGACAGACATGAACAGTGCAGTCTTAACACTGACAGAGCTGAGCATTTTGTAGTCTTACCACTGACTGAGCTGAACACTGTGTGGTCTTAACACTGACAGATCTGAACACCGTGTAGCCTTCACACTGACAGAGCTGAACACTTTGTAGTCTTAATACTGACTGAGCTGAACATTGTGGTCATAACACTGACATATCTGTACACTGCGTTGTCTTAACACTGAGAGCTGAAAACTGTAGTCTTAACACTGACGTATCTGAAGGCTCAGTAGTCTTAACACTGACGTATCTGAAGGTTCAGCAGTCTTAACACTGACTGATCTGAATACTGTGTAGACTTAACAGAGACATATTTGAGCGCTGTGTAGCCTTAACACTGGCAGATCTGAACACTGTGTGATCTTAACACTGACATACCTGAACAAAGTGTAGTTTTAATACTAACAGAACTAAAAATTGTGTAGTCCTAACACTGACAAATATGAACACTGTGTAGTCTTAACACTAAGAGATCTGAGCGCTGAGTAATCTTAACAATGAATGAGCTGAACACTGTGTAGTCTTAATACTGACAGAGCTAAACACTGTGTAGTCTTAAGTGACAGAGCTGAACAGTGTGTAGTCTTAAAGGTGACAGATCTGAACAATATGTAGTCTTAACACTGACTGTTCTGAACAGTGTGTGGTCTTAACACCGACAGATCTGAACAGTGTTTAGTCTTAACAATGCCAGAGCTGAACACTCTGTTGTCTTAACACTGAGAGATCTGAACAATGTGTAGTCTTAACACTGACAGAACTGACCACTGTGTATTCTTAACACTGACAGATTTGAGCACTGTGCAGTCCTAACACCGACAGATCTGAGCACGATGCGGTCTTAACACTAAGATCTGAACACTTGATAGTCTTAACACTTACAGATCTGAACAGTGTAGCCGTAATACTGACAAAGCTGAACACTGTGTAGTCTTAACACTGATTGATCTGAATACTGTGTAGTTTTACTATTGACAGCTGAACACTGTGAAGTCTTAACAGTGACATATCTGAAGAATGTGTAGTCTTAACAACGACTGATCTGAACAATGTATAGTCGTAACACTGACAGATCTGAACGCTGTGTATTGAAAACTGACTGATTTTATCACTGCATAGTCTTAACACTGAGAGACCCGAACACTGTGTAGTCTTAATACTTACAGAACTGAACACTATGTAGTCTTACCACTGACATATATGAACACTGTGCAGTCTTAACACTTACAGATCTGAACTCTCAGTAGTCTTAACACTGACAGTTCTGCCCATTGTGTAGTCTTAATAATGATAGAACTCTGTGTACTCTGTGTACTCTTAAAACTGACACATCTGAACACTGTGTAGTCTTAACATTGACATCTGAACACTGTGTAGTCTTACCACTGACAGATCTGAGCAGTGTATAGTCGTAACACTGAGAGGCCTGAACATAATGCAGTCTTGATATTGACAGATCTAAACACTGTGTAAGCTAACACTGACAGAACTGAACACTGTGTATCCTTAACTCTGACAGAGCTGAAAACTGTGTAGTCTTAAAACTGACAGATCCGAACACTGTAGTCTCAACACTTACAGATTCGAACACTGTGTAGTCTTAACACTAAGGTCTGAACACTGTGTAGTCTTTACACATACAGATATGACCACTGTGTAGTCTAACACTGACAGAGTTGAACATTATGTAGTCTTAACATTGATAGAGCTGAACACTGTGAAGCCTTAAAACTGACAGATCTGAATACTGTATAGTCTTAACACTGAGACCTGAACACTGTGTAGCCTTAACATAGACAGAGTTGAACACTATGTAGTCTTGACACGGACAAAGCTTAACACTGGGAAGTCTTAACTCTGACAGATGTGAAGGCTCTGTAGTCTTAACAATGAATGGTCTGAAAACTGTGTAGACTTAACAGAGACATATTTGAACGCTGTGTAGTCTTAACACTGACAGATCTGGACATTGGATGATCTTAGCACTGACAGACCTGGCCAATGTGTAGTCTTAATA
>JAUUDZ010181983.1:0-10573 GCA_032361705.1 Panulirus versicolor | reverse complement strand
AAAACAGCTACCCCTGAACATCCTATATCCCGATGTTATACCTTCAACTGTCACAATACCAAATTTAACATTCAAATCACCTATCACTAATACCCAATCTCTTGCCTCATACCCTCACATTAACCCCTGACTTTATCCCTAAAACATTCCCACACTGTTTTACCCCCTTATCCTTGAGCTTCATAAAAAAAGAAAAAAAAATTCATCTTGATTACATACATAAACATTCAGACACTCCAGTGTGAGCCTTTAGGGAAAATGAGCACTACTTACATGACTCTCTCTTCTGTTCCAACTTTTAGAAATTAAAATGCAAGAAGGGAAGAGTATCTAGCCCCCTGCTCCCATCCTACTTAGTTACCTTCTATACTACGCAAAGAGTTCCTAGAAGGTGTTCTTCCTACCCTTTGTCTTGGGATTAGTAACACATAAGAAAGCTTTGAGCATAAAATCTCTCCTCCGAAACCCTGCATACTAGAGTAGATTGTATGTTTTTATTTGGTAAAAGCTTATTAGGCTCAATGTTGTACTTATGTACATGGCTGAAAATTTGAGAAGAATGAAAACCTAACTGGTGGATGTCTAATGGAGTAATAACTGTAGTTAATCTGTCTATAGTTTCAAAATCTCCTAAAGAAAAGTTGTCAACTGTTGGTTAGTGATGTGCTACAAAACTGTAATTCTTAGTATGTCCCCAGTAAAAAAAAAAAAAGTACCATATGTATATATACTCACTTGAAGACCTTGCTGAGGTTGTGTAGGTATTCCTGGTTGTTGACTCACCCAACTGTCACCACTACCTTGAAACTGAAAATATGATGTTCATAATATCTTACTATCTGAAAAAATCAAAACAATTGAATTCTTAAATATTCCTCTCTCACTAAACAATCTCACGGTAACCTATTTACCACTTCTTGCAATACGTATCTCTCCATACATTCTAATCTCAAGACCTGTATTGATTGAAAAAAAAATCAGAGGATCTTGAAAGATTCATTTCTGAGCTTACACAGAGATAGGTAATGATAAACCAGGCTCCGACCCACTACAACTGTATTAAAAATAACTTCAAGAAGAAAATATACCAAGCAACTATTTATACTGGTCCCACCATTACTACCAAACACATGGCAAAATGGAATATGACACAGGGTGTAGGCTATTTGTTGCCATACTGATTAGGCAACTCAAACAACTGGTATGCCAAGAAGGCTTCATAGCAAGCAGATATGATGCCCCCTGGTCCTCTTCAATACTATTTTGTGAGCCCTCCAGAAAGCAAAGGGTACAACTGACATCACAGAATGTAAACTGTTGACCTGCAAGACGGCCAGTCACTTGCTTGTTTCAATGCCTTAGCACTGTTCTCTGGGACCTCACAAAACAACTGCACATTTGGATTACTTCCAAGAAGACTGTTCTCAAAACCAGATAAATATACTGTTCTTCATCATTATCAATGAATTTAATTTGTTTATGGTTCGGGTGGTTAAGGAGGTGCATGCAAGAGTTTTGGAGAGAGGGGCAAGCATGCAGTCTGTTGGGGATGAGAGGGTCTGGGAAGTGAGTCATTTGTTTGCCAATGATACAGAACTGGTGGCTGATTTGAAAGAGAAACTGTATATGTTGGTGACTGAGTTTCAAAAAGTATATGAAAGGAGAAAGTTGAGAGTAGATGTGAATAAGAGCAAGGTTATTAGGTTCAGCAGGGTTGAGAGACAAGTTAGTTGGAATGTAAGTCTGAAATGAGAAAAATTGGAGGAAGTGAGGTGTATTAAATATCTGGGAGTGAACTTAGCAGCAAATGGAATCATGAAAATGGAAGTGAATCACAAGGTAGGGGAGGGGGCAAAGGTTCTGAAAGCGATGAAGAATGTTCGGAAAGAGAGAACATTACCACATAGAGCAAAAACGTGTATGTTTGAAGGAATAGTAGTTCCAACAATATTATATGGTTGTGAGGCAAGGGCTATAGATAGGGTTGTACGGAGGAGGGTGCATGTGTTGGAAATGAAATGTTTGAGGACAATATGTGATGTGAACAGGTTTGATCGAGTAAATAATATAAGGGTAAGAGAGATGTGTAGTAATAAAAAGAGTGTGGTTGAGGAGGCAGAAGAGGGTGTGTTGAAATGGTTTGGACATATGGAGAGAATGAGTGAGGAAAGGTTGACAAAGATGATGTATGCATCAGAGGTGGAGGGAACAAGGAGAAGCAGGAGGCCAAATTGGAGGTGAAAGGATGGAGTGAAAAAAATTTTTGAGTGACTGGGACCTGAACATGCAGGAGGGTAAGAGGTGTGCAAGGAATAGAGTGAATTGGAACACTGTATACTAGGGTCGGCATGCTGTCAATGGACTGAACCAGGGCAAGTGAAATGTCTGGGGCAAACCATGAAAAGGTCTGTGGGGCCTGGATGTGGATAGGGAGTTGTGGTTTTGTTGCATTACACATGACAGCTAGCAACTGTGAACAAATGTGGCCTTTTTCTGTCTATTTTCCTCGAGCTACCTCACTGATGCAGGGGGTGGCGATGCTGTTACCTGTGGGGCGGCATGGGGCCAGGAATGTATGAAGGCAAGCGAGTATGAATATATACATGTGTATATATGTATATGGCTGTGTATGTTTGTGTATATGTGAACACAATAACATAAAGGGATGCAAGGGTTCACAGGCCCCCCCACTCCTACCCTTCTCAGTCGCCTTCTATGACACACAGGAAATACGAAAACTAATCTTTCTCCCCAGCCCCACAACTAATAATAAATTTATAAAATAAACAACTTACCATTTCACATAGTGTCATATCTATTAGAATCAAACCTTCTAAAATTCCCTAAACAGCTGATAAAAGTTCCATTATGGCACCTTTTAACAAGTGGCTGACTTTTGCCACTTATCAGGTTGTGATGCTCCCATCTTGACTATAACTGTAGTAAACTGTCCAATAGAATAACTCTTGTTCCACACAATCAAAACCACAAGAGCACTGACCCAGGGTCAACCTTAAGGTGAAGGGGTTCTTAACCAGCTAAGGCTAGGTCAGAGACAGCCTGCTCACTACATTAATTTCTATGGAAAATCTTTCCTGAAACTACATAAGATCATGGAGATGGAATCAGAGGACCAAGGACAAAGCAAAGCTTAGATAAATCTCTCAGCAAAGCTTAAATAAATCTGTTTCTATATCATATAAACAGAAAATAATGAAGTCAAGCTTTTTCATAGCACACTTGAATGTTCTACATATGGTCTAATCAAAAGCTTTGACAGAAACACTAACTAGGTAGAGTGTGCAGAACAAGGATAGCTATTGGCCTAGTTAGACCAGTAGCAAGTACACTTTCAATTGCTAAAGTAATGGAAGGACCACCAATGTCTTTCATTGTAACAATTACAACACGTTATGCTGCCCAATTCAACTTGGATCGGAATGAAAAGCCCATTATGTCCTCATCTTACAATCAGACTTTAAAACAATGTCCATCAACCTTTTTAAAAAGCATTCCACAGAACTGTATTCATCCACCTTGAGTACCCTCTACCCTCTTATCTAAAATCTGTGTATATCAAAATACTTTGGCCTCAAATGTAATTACATTCTGAAATTACTTATCCTTGGGAAATGTGTGCAAAATATAACAAACAGCACTGACCTCAAATGTAATCATATTATGACATTACTTACCCCTGAGAAGTGTGTGTAAAATATATTATAAAAAAAGATTTCACTTTCCTTTTAATTCATGACTACAACTTCTTAAACTAATGCCATGTACAATCTTAACAGCTCTCACGCACATATGATCAGGAGGGAACTACTATTCTCAAGCATGAAAAACCTCATCAGGAGCTTTATATACACCCTTTCTTAAAAAATATTAAACAAGCATACCATTTGCTGCGATGCAATCTGTTGTGGCTTCTGAAGCTGCTGAGTTTGTTGATGTTGTTGTTGGTGGTGGTGCTGCTGCTGTTGTTGTTGTTGTTGTTGTTGTTGTTGTTGTTGCTGCTGCTGTATTTGTTGCTGTTCTTGTTGTAGTAGCTGTATTTGTTGCTGCAGTTGCAACTGTTGTTGTTGCTGCTGCTGCTGCTGTTGTTGCTGCTGCTGAAGATACTGTTGGGTTATTAGCTGAGGATTTCCATCTTGATAGGAGGATGAAGGTACAATCATAACAGGGGAAGGAGACTGGTTGTACTGAGGTGACTGAGACTGGGTAAACTGTGGAGACATGCTACAACCTCCTCCACCACCTGTCCCCTGATATGGTGGGGACCCAACAGACTGTTCTCCAGGAGACATCATGCTATATTGTGGAGAATTTGGAGACTGTTGCTGGCCTGGTGATGGTACCTGTAACAAAGAAAGGGTATTGCCATTACTATAACCACAAATACTCTGTCATATTTTTGTACTAAGTAGGTATTCTTTCTCTTCTATCCCTAAGATTTCTCTTATCACTTTCTTCTAATTCTGCATAAAAACAGGGTTCAATGTCACTTTGACATTCAATAGGGTCTATGCTGCTTGTCACATTACAGTGAAGGAGTGCAAATGATTAGGAAATGTATAATAGAAGGCAGGAGGTTAAGAGGAAGGTGCATGGGTTGAAAAAAAAAAAGGCAAAAGAGAGTTGTGGTGAGAGAATATCATTAAACTTTATGGAGAATAAAAAGATGCTCTGGAAGGAGGTAAATAATGTACAAAGGATGCAGGAACAGATGGAAACATCAGTGAAGGGAGGTAAAAAGGGAAGTGATAACAGGTAGTGATGAAGTGATGAGGAGATGGTTTGGATTATGGAGAGATGAGCGTGGAAAGGTTGATAAAGAGGATGTATGGATCAGAAGTGAAGGGAAGAAGAAGAACCAGGAGACAAACTGGAGGTGAAAGGATGAAGTGAAAAAAAATTTTGACCAAATGGGTCCTGAGCATGCAGGTGTGTGAAAGGCATGAACAAAATAGAGTGAATTGGGATGATGTGGTATACTGGGGTCAATGTGCTGTCAATAAACTGAAATGTCTGAGGTAAACCACGCAAAAGTCTGTAAGGCCTGGATGTATGTATGTATATATATGTATGGGCATTGTTGATATGATAATCACACTAGTCCTTGATGATAGTTATGAAGGTGATTTTGCAATTCAGTGATTCAGATAATTTCATTTAAAATGTAAAATTTCTGTGCATACAGCACATGATTCACAGAAACAATCTGCCTTATCAAGTGTAAACAATTCATAAAGTTTTTAAATCCCAAAACCACTACATGGATTCCATCTTCCTAGCGCCATGCCCGATAATACACTGGCCTGACTGTTAAAGGGAAAAGGGGGTGCCTTGTGAGTAAGGGGGCTTATGTGGGGAAGGTTGGCCAGGGTAATGAGATGTTTGTTCAACTACTTTTCTTATGTTATCATTTCTTGGAATTTGGTTAATAACAGGATGTGCTTTAGTTACCAGGGGACAAATTAAAGTTCTTAATATAAGCAATTAAGACAGATTCAGTGACGTTACGGTTAGCATAGTCAGACAAGGGGTGTAATGTGCCTGCGTTGTTAAGGTCTACAGGTACTGAATGACTGTGTCAATAGCATCTGTTACTGTTTAAATGGCCAATGTATCCATCTATACATGCCTTACATCTGATGGTGTAAACACTCCCAATTTTCAAATATTTTGGCCTACTTTTATTTAAGGTCTCACAAATAGTATTAATGTCTTGGAAGGCAAATTAAAAGCACTTTTGGCCTACTTTTAATTAAGTTATTACTGATAGTTATTGTATTGAAAGGCAACTTTATAAGCACTGCTTATTGGTACCTGTCTTACATTAGCTACGTTAGGAGAACAGGGCAACACCAAACATTTGAACCTATCATCCTTTTCCATATTTTTTCACTAGATGCATAAAATGTCTTCCTGGCTTTCCAGTAAGCCTTGCTCATCTATGATAACATAACTGCCTAAAGGTACCTCTTATATGACAACATTCATCTACCAAACTTGTAGGATCACATATCGATAATGCTCTTAACAGACATAACTACAGACAATTTCACTGAAAGATCATGTATCAAAAAATAATGAATATAGCTCTCAGCATTGGTAGGCTTCCTGTGGACCTTAAAGGATAAGTGATCATATTCCCTAGTTGCCTTCTTTTTCCCATTCACTCTTGAATTTGATGGTGGGATGAACGTTATTCAGCTCATTAAAGAAAACATCACAATCTTTGGAAGTTGGTGATGAAGACCACACATCATCAACATATCTGTGCCAGATTTTTTTCTGAAGTTAGAATCTTAGTCTCAAAGTATTCCATGAATAAGTTACTGATAATGGGGCTAAGAGAATTTCTCATGGCTAGTTCACATTTCGATCTATAAAAATTACCTTCATCATCTTGGAATGCATTGTTGGAAACACAAAGCTCTATTAAATCAATGAGAGTTTTGATGATTTCTTCAGTGGGGACTTTATTTGAACAAACAGATTAGCAATTTCACTGACTTACTTTATGGAACACAAGTTGTTGGGAATGTTGAAAAAACAGACAGATTTGTTGGGAAAGAGAAATTAATGATATTGAGCTCAATGGAAAATCAAACATAATGCAGCAGGACTCAGTGGGACAGAGGTCTTACCTGTGACTGTTTTGATAAAATACTGTTTTGGAGCAATAAGGCACTCTATGGCTTGCAATTTTGTTTACATATCTAATGTTAGTGTCTCTTTATCTAATGTTTTATTATTCTTTGTAATTAATGATTTTGGGAGTTTTATTTTTCTTTACATATATATATTAAGACATAAAGTTAATCATTGATGTGGGTAAAAATGAAAGTAGATTGTGAGAGATGGATGATTATTAATGCTTATGTACCTGGCCATAAAAAGAATCTTGAGAGGCAAGTGTTTTGAGAGCATCTGAGTTAGGGTGTCAGGAGTTTTGATGCAAGATACCGAATATTGGTGATAGGTGATTTAAATGTAAAGGTTAGTGGCAGTTGAGGGTACAGTTGGAAATGATAATGGTGAAAAGTTTGTAGAATTATGTGCTGAGAACAGGCTGTTGATACAGAATACCTGGATTAAGAAGAGAGACATACACAAGTATATATATGTGAGTAGGAAAGATGGTTAGCAGGCATTATTGGGTTACATACTAAATGATAGGTGTGCAAAAGCGAGATTTAGATGTGAATGTGCTGAGATGGGCAGCTGGTAGGGTGTCTTACTACTACCTTGTGGAGGCTATGGTCAAGATTTGTTGGTGTTTTTGGAAAAGAGAAAATGCTGTGGATGAGAAGGGAGTGGTGAAAGTAAGTAAGCCACGAAGAGACTTGTGTTAAACAATACCTGAAGAAATTGAGTGTAGAATTGCAAAAGGAGAGAGTGAATGAAGCTAGGGGAACGGGTGAAGAATGGGAGGTATTAGGGGAAGCAGTGCTAGTGTGTGCGAGAGGAACATGTTGAATGCATAAGATAGCAGTAGCTAGGTTAGAAAGGGTAGTGAGTGGTGGGATAATGAAGTAGATTTGCTACTGGAAGAGAGAAGAGAGGTATATAGGCAGTTCTTACAGGGGAGTGCAGATTATTGGCATAGCAGTTAGCGTTTCTGACCATGACACATTCATGGGCTGCCCAGGGTTGGATGTTTAGATGATGTGTGTGGGCACCTCAGGTCATTACTGTGTGAGAACCTCAGGTCATCGTGGTGTGAGAACCTCAGGTCATCATTTAGTGAGAACCTAAGGTCATCACTGTTTGAGAAGTGCAGGTCATCACTGTGTAGGAATCTTAGATCATCACTGTGTGAGAACCTCAGATCATCACTGTGTTAGAACCTTAGGTCATCACTGTTTGGGGACCTCAGGTCATCACTATATTAGAACCTCAGGTCATCACACTGTGGGAACCTCAGATCATTACTGTTTGGGGACCTCAGGTCATCACTATGTTAGAACCTCAAGTCATCACACTATGGGAACCTCAGATCATTACTGTGTGGGGACCTCAGGTCATCACTGTGTGAGAACTTCAGGTCATCACTGTGTGAGAACCTCAGGTCATCCCTGTGTGAGAACCTCATGTCATCACTGTGTGAGAACCTCTGGTTAACACTGTGGGAGTCCAGCTGTTCCTCCACCCTGAAGGGTCAGCTGATAAAATGGGTAACTGGCTCAGGCTTGTGTACATAGCATTAAAGGTATGGCTTTGATTAGGTCCTTAGCTGCCTGTGCCATCGCAGCTAACAGAAAAAGAAATTAAGAGAAAGCAATAGGAAGTCAAGAGGAAGGTGCAAGAGTTGAAAAAGAGGGCAAATGAGAGTTGGGTCAAGCGAGTATTAATAATTTTAGGAAAAATAAGATTTTTGGAAGTTTAAAAGTGTAAATACAAGAGAACAAGAGGGAACATCAGTGAAAAATGGGGAAGTGATAACAGGTAGTGATGAAATGAATCGGAGATGGAGTGAGTATTTTGAAGGACTGTTGAATGTGTTTGATGATTGAGTGGTAGATATGGATGTTTGGGTTGGGGTGTTATGCAAAGTGAGAGAAACATGGAGAGTGGTTTGATGAAGAGAGAAGAGGTGGTGAAGGCTTTGCATAAGATGAAATGTGGCAAAGGGGCTGGAGTGTATGTTATTGCAGTTGAAATTTTAAGAAAGGGGTGACTGTGTTTTTGATTGGTTAGTTAGGATTTTCAGTGCAAGTCTGTATCATGGTGAAGTGCCTGAGGATTGGCAGAATGCATGTATAGTGCCACTGTATAAAGGTACAAAGGTGAGTATTCATTCTACAGAGGTTTAAATTGTTGAGTATACCTGGTAAGTTGTATAGGAGAGTGATGATTGAGAGGGTGAAGGCAGGTACAGAGCATCAGATTTGGGTGGAGTGATATGGTTTTAGAATTGACAGGATGTGTGTATAAGGTATTTGATTTAAAGATTGTGTATGAAAAATACTTAGAAAACAAGACATTTTGTATGTGGCATTCATGGATCAGGAGAAAGGTCCTGAAAATATATGGCGTAGGAGGAAAGCTGCTAGAAGCAGTGAGAAGTTACGAGTAGGAGGAGAGGAGAGTGAGTGCTTCCAAGTGAAGGCTAGTCTGTAGCAGTGGTGTGTGATATCACCATAGCTGTTTGATTTGTTTATGGATGGGAATGGCGATGGAGGTAAATGAAAGAGTCTTGGAGGGGGATGACTATGCTGTCTTTAGGGGATGAAAGGGTCTGGAAAGTAAGTTCATTGTTGTTTGTGATGTCACAGCACTGATGGTATATTCAATAGAGAGACTACAGAATTTGGTGATTGAGTCTGGGAGACTCTGTGAAAGGAGGAAGTTGAGAATGAATATGAATGAAAGCAAGTTTATTTGGTTTAATTGGGTGGAGGGACAGGTTGTTTAGGGTGTGAGTTTGACTGCAGAAAATTTAAAGGAAGTGGAGTGGAAGTGGAGTGTTTTAGATACCTGAGAGTGAACATGGCAGCAAATGGAACCACGGAAGTGGAAATGAATCACAGGGTGGGTGAGGGGGAGAAAGTTCCAGTAGCATTAAAGAATGTGTGGGAAGAAAGGTTATTATATGGGAGAGTGAAAATGGGTATGTTTGAAGGTATAACAGTCCCAACAATGATGTATGAATGTGAAGCATTGGCCATACTGTAAATGAGGATGTGTGGAGGAGGGTGGAAGTGTTGAAGATCAAATGTTTGAGGACAATATGTGGTGTGAGGTGATTTGATCAACTTAGTATTAAAAGGATAAGAGAGAGTTGTGACAATAAAAAGAGTGTGGTTAAGAGAGCTGAAGATGATGTGCTGAAATAGTGCTAAATATTTGGAGAGAATAGTGAAGAGATATTGATAAAGAGGATGCATGTGTCAGAAGTGGATGGGATAAGGAGAAGGGTGAGACCCAGTTGGAGATGGAAGGATGGAGTGAGAAAGATTTTGAGTGATTGGGGCCTGAACATGAAGAGAGGTGAAAGGCATGCTCGGGATAAAGTGAATTAGAACACTGTGGCATATAGGGGTCAGCGTGCTATCAATGAACTGAAGCAGTATAGGGAAATCATAGAAAGGTCTATGGGGCTAGGTTTTGGATAGGAGGTTGTTTTGGCAGTGTATTGCACATGACAGCAATAGAATGGATATGAGCAAATTTGGCCCTTCTTTGCCTGTTCCTGCCACTACCATACTAACATGGAAAGCAGCAATAAAGTAGGAAAAACATAATGATGATAATAATGATTTCATATTCATTTATTTATTATACTTGATCGCCTCTTCCCGCATCAGTGAGGTGGCACCAGGAAACAAACGAAGAAGGACCCGTCCACTCATGTACACATGTATGTATACATAAACACCCATACACATACATATACATATCAACATATACACATATACATACATATACATACCCATACAGATTTGCTTTGCTTTGTCGCTGTCTCCCACGTTAGTGACGTAGCGCAAGGAAACAGACGAAAGAATGGCCCAACCCACCTACATACACATGTATATACATACACGTCCACACACGCAAATAT
>JAUUDZ010181873.1:0-18148 GCA_032361705.1 Panulirus versicolor | reverse complement strand
TAGCTCACAGAGGGGAAATGTGCGCAAATATCATTATCAGGTACGCAAATATTATTTTGAAAGTGGATTAAATTTAGATAAACTAGGAAGAAATCTCAACACTGCAGAACTTTCAGTTCACAATTGACCACAGACGGAGGCAGCAGCCTGCATCAGTCATCTCAAGGCTGTATCGTCTCCTGATATTCCCCGTGCACGGTTTTAGTCGCTTTGACGCGGTTGATGTACACTGATGCACCTTGTGGCAGGTGTTGCATAAGCCATGGACAATGAGAGGGTGGGGGGTTGCAGGGGGTACATCGTGCCCGGGCCCGGGGATCCAAAAGGGGGCCCGGGAATTTTCTGGGATCTCGGAAAATGTTTGTATATAATGAGGGCTACCATTCCACCCTTCTCTCATCTTCCATAACCTTTTTGGCCTTATAGCTCATGGCATTAAACCGAAGTGGATAAAAACACGATGACTAATGGAGAAGGGAAGGGGACACGAAAAAAACTTTGTACCCCCTGACAAATTTCCTCTCAGAGGCCCTGTTTGAACCGCCATGAAGACAAATTCCCTTTTATTAAAAAAAAAAAAAAAAAGGTAAGAGCACAAGATTCCCACACAGGAAACTGACATGGCGATCTTTGACGAGATTAAACTGCATATAGATTCCAGCATGATGAAACATTGGCATTTGGAAACGTATCTTGAATGATACGATTTACTGTTCTTAACATTTGCTCGTCTAGATGGCCTTACAGTACCATAAGATACCAGAAGGTCTGCGTGTCTAGTATTTCCAAGCCGTGGATGACAACGGTTGGGTGGGAAAATACAAACAGGTACACGAGTTTCAGTGAGAGTTGGCGGCTTGAGAGAGTGAGGTCACCCACTCCAGAACGTGCGCGTAGAAATCTCCGATTACGGTATCATTATATACATTGTTACATACTACCAGCCTGCTGCCCTGGTGACAAATAAACTCATTAACCATGAGAGTGAGGGAGGGAAGTCGTGTGGGGTGGTGAGGTAGACCGCGAAAGAGCTGGAGGAGTTTCAGATGAGGATGCAGGGGAATGCTTGTCGATCATATGTAAGTGTGGGCGAGGTTAGAGGTGTGCAAGGAGACGCAATCTTGCTGACGAACTAAGATGAACATCGCGGAAACTTGAAGAAGCCCGTGTGTGGGAGAGGGGGGGCTTTGTTCCCTCCACCTCGCCGAACGTAGGATGGAGGATGAACTGCGTGTGAAATGTGAGGCTTAGTGCACTTGATCCATCTCGTGTAAAGGGGAACTAAGTTAAAGATAGATAGATAGGCCGATTCTTACACTATGCATTTGTAGAGAGAAAAATACTCTTCATCCATGATCAATGTCTTTGATGGAGTATAATTCGATTTTTGGAAAGCTAGTATACTTTAGTAAACCTTATCTTTATGTCGTGTTATAGTTAAGGATGAATAACTACGTTCTTTGACCTTTAACGACTTGTAACATGTTGATAATATAAATACGCTAGACATATCTCGCTGAAGTTGAGAAAAGACACGGAGAAAGTTGACTCAAATATTCTGGTGGCGAGATATAATAAGAGCAGGCCTATGACTGCCGACAGTGTCAGAGTTAAGGACGTGTACAAGGCAGTAGATCTGGAACAATATAATCAGGCTCTAAAGACGAAACAGAACGGAGGTGGGAAATGGAGTGGAGAGGGATGGTGTCAGCATGACAAGGTAGGTTGGTCCTGGCAGGCAGAGGGAGGGAGGCTCGTCTTTAATGAATCGTGTTGGTGTCACCAGGAAGGTTGTGACCTTGACTTTCCGTCCGACATAATAAGAAAAAAAACGGAATGCAAACACGTCCGTATTAATATTTACTGATACTCGCGACGGTCTTGCCTTGCGTTGTGACCTATTTCATTGTACAGGGCTCGTTTGTTAAAGTTGAACCCTTTGCTCAGCAGCTGGACCAAGCTGACAGTTCCGAGTAATTCGTAAGCTGAGAGCTTTTTGTTATGGCTTTGTCCCGATAACTGGGAATGTATTTTAAATGCACTTCGGCTGCCTTCCAGCCTATCTTCATTAACCCAGGGGACGAAGTTGCAAAGGTCTCGGTCAACAGAAGCTCGTCTGTAGTAATTTGTAGTTTCCAAAGCAACACTAACTACTGCAAGGAGGTCGTATCTATTGTCTACAACCTCTCTAGCAACAGTAACTCCTGTAGGGAGGTAGGATCTACTGTCTACAGCCTCCATCGCAACACCAGCTCTTACAGGAGGTAGGATCTACCATCTGCAGCCTCCAGAGTAACAAACTCCTACAGGGAGGTAGCCTCCACAGCAACACTAAACTCCTGCAGGGAGGTAAAGCCTACTGTTTACAGTATCCAAAGCAACACTAGCTTCTGCAGGAAGGTAAGAACTACTGTCTACAGCCTCTGTAACAACAGTAGTTCTAACAGTTGGTAGGATCTACCGTTAGCAGTCTCCATAACAACACTATCTGATGCATGATTGTAGGGTCTTCTTTCTGCAGCTTCCATAGCCACACTAGTTCCTGTAGGAAGGATCTACTCTACAGCCTCCTTAGCAACATTAGCTAGCTCCTGCAAGGTGGTAGGATCTACCATCCCTCAGTCTCACAATCATCACTAGCTCCCGCAAGGTGGGAGGATCTACCGTCCCTCAGTCTCAAGAGCATCACTAGCTCTTGTAAGGTGGTAGGATCTACTGCCTGCAGCTTCCAATGCAGCACCAGCTCCTACAGAAAGGTATATGCAGTCCCTATAGTAGCATCAGCTCCTGCAGGGTGGTAGGAGCTACTGTCTACAGCCTTTATAGCAACACTGGCTCTAAAGGGAGGTAGGATCTACTTTTTGCAGCCTCTGTAGCAACACTGCTGCAGAAGGATGCTTGACCCAAGTGACAGTTCAACAGCTACAGCTTCTTACCTTAGCTACTGAGGTAAAGATGCTTGTTGGAGACAGTCCCTGCCTGGCACCTCAGAAATGTCAAACTCCATGATAAGTCATGTTTTGGTGCTGACGTGTCTGTCAAGGCCACATAGTGCCTGCTGGAAAAGGAGAGGTACGTTTTAAGTGATTGTGCCTCTTCTGCTAGAAAGGGGGGGAAATGAATTGATGAAGATAAAAAGGAAATTATTTGTGGGCTGAGGACAAGGTGGAGGGCAGAGTAATGAAAGCCATGTCCTGCAAGGGAAGGGTTGATGTCCTGAAACATTTACTTCATGTGAAGAAAAAGTATATATTGCTGTGACGAATATTGTAAAGAATTACATATTTTTGTAATCTTAGAAAAAGGACTACTCCTCAGAAAGGAAATACTGAGCACTGAAAAATATAGTTATAATTTGTCCATTGTGTGGTTGACAAAACTGGTGCTCTTTACTTAGGTATAACAGATATAATATAGAATGATTCAGAATAAGTATGGTGCTTTCTTTTTATTCATAGCTTATTAGATATAATTTAGAATTAGGTTGTGCTTTGTGTTAATTCATAGCTTCTTCTTGAGTTGTGAAGTTTAGTGGAATGTTAATTTTTACAACCAGTTACTGTTTATGGATGGCATATGGTATATATTAATTTTCCAAAAGAAGGAACAGAGAAGGGGGCCAGGTGTGGATATTCCCTTTAAGGCCCAGTCCTCTGTTCTTAACGCTACCTCGCAAACGCGGGAAAAGACAAATAGTATGAAAAAATATATATATATATATATATATATATATATTTTTTTTTTTTTCCACACAATCATTTAGTAAAGAAAAGAGCATAACAGGGATTGGCATAACTTACTGAGGAAATTATATATGATAAAAGCTCTGCAAAGATCACTGATTTAGATGTACCTATAAAGCCTTTCTTTTCAGCAGGGAAGTGACACAGATGGAAAGGAGATCGAGCACCTCAATGTAAGCACTCTGTGACCAGGCAGCGGAGATGGTGGAAACACGAGATGAGGTTGGGATGGCTGCCATCCAGCCAGCATCTCAAAATATGGAAGGACCACTTGATCAACAACATATTAATGATGAAAAAGTAAAAAATGAGGTAATGATATACTTCTCCCAAACTGTTTAAGTTCATTATGATAATCATGGTGTTCTCAGACTCCATCTACAAGTGGTTACACCTTAAGAGAGAAATCACCTTTAACAAGGTTGTAAGCAGATGTAAAAGAGTACATCATCAATGAGGACCTCCTTGTCCCTTTGGATCTCATTATGCCCTGCTCCTGCATGGAGCCCAGTCTCAAACCTGAAGGAGCCTGTAAAGGGGGTCCTGAGGATGAAAATATAGTCCTTATAGATGATTACCCAGTTTGATCATCATAACTTCTTTTATAAGGTAGATTTTTCTTTTTCTTAATTCTACATGGTAATTTGCTATTTTCAGGGAATGATTTTCAAATATATATATGTAACAGTATAAAGTTGCACTAACAATACAAGGAGCATCAATGGGAAGCTTGTAAAAGTTTAAGGTTTCAGTTTGGATGGCACAATTCGATTGGCCAATAAACATATGCAATTGGTAATTTTCATTTATTATAAGGAGAAACAAGCCTGTCACTGCATTAGATATGCTAAGAAATTCTAACACATAAATCATATTATTCAAACCTTTCATTTTAATAAGAGGCTGTGATATATAGTGGACTTACATTTCATGCAGCAATCTGAAAAGGAAGGAGAGGAATTAAAAAAAGGGACTGCACAGGAAGTAAAGATTAATAAACAAGAAAAAGAAACAGAAGTCACTGCAGCAACAGAAGTTATAAAGGAACCAGGTGAAATGGTAGATGAACGGGAAGTACCCACAAATGAGGATGTGAATGGTGCAATCCAGGCAGTTCTGAGGATGGACAGAAGGGTTGTATCTGAGGCTGAAGATGGTGCTCTTCCAAAAGAGCTGGCAGCTGAAGCAGAATGGGACCTTCATGAAAAGTCTGAATGGGTTGACCGTGATGTACAGGCACTAAGGTAAGAACCTGATTATGTTGCAGTTTAGGGGGTACCACAAAAGTAAATAGAATTTGGATAAAAGCATATTGGTGAATTCTTTATAGTTTGTAAAAGTGATTTTGACCAGGGGAGCATGATTTTTCACAGCTAATTTTCCTATATGAAAAGTGATGTAAGTGCACTGATGATCAGACAGAATAAGAGATAAAAGTATATGAAACACCAATATAAGTCAACATAACCAAAGAGATTCTCACCTAATCTTATTTAGGGCTGAAATTTAAGATTATCTATAAAACTCAAAATGTGCCAAAGACATTGACTCCAATTTCCCTCTGAAACATTTGATGCATGCATTAGTAGATGGGGAGATGGTAACCGGCTAGGAAGAGGTGATGAAAAGAAAGAGTGAATAGTTTTTTGAAATAGTTTTTTCCAGAACAATGATTAATGAACACTTGCTAACATTCTCAGCAAAACACGTGTCAAAAAATTCTGTTTTATGATTTAGCTTATACAGTACTGAAGCAGCAAAGCATGATATGACTTGACAGTGGTCTTGCTTCAACAGAGAAATGGTCGAGGCAGAACCTGGGTTACGCTCACGCTTGGACAAACCCTTTCTCCTTGCTTTCCTTAGAGCTCGTAAGTTTGATTATGACAAGGCTATGGCTATGGTAAGTGAAAAAGTTCATTCTCTGTTATTAGGCTTCTGATAGTCTTGATAGGAATGTACCATTCCCTTTCAATTCATGAATTACCAGATGCATCTAGTTCATGCAAGATAATTTTTTAGAAGAACAAGAGATAATGTAACCTTAAACATAGATCTACAAATTAGGAGGATATGTCATATTGAGTTTTGAAATATTCTCTTCCTCTACAGCACATGAACAAGAGGACACTAGATTACTGGAAGTAATTTGATGTGTGTTTTCTTTCTGATTAAGAATTTTAACTTATAAGTCATATATGTCAGTTACATTTTCATCATAATAGTTCACCAATTATGGAAACTCTTTCGCTGTGGCCTTCCCCTTGAAGGACTTCCAGGAGGGAACAGGCATCAGAGATAGAGAGAAAGAGATAGATAGGTGAGAGTTACCATACTCTGCTTGCTCAAGGTTACACCATGAATGAAAAATCACCTTTGCGAGGCCATATCACTTAATGCACAGTCTCATCAAAATACTTCTCACTCTAAAGGAGCCATTTCTCATTATTGTGATTACATATACTTTGTTCTTGGTACAAACAAGTGACCACTTCCTTGCATCCAAAATGCATGTATATTTCCTGATCACATGTTTCAAGCCAATAATATTGGCTTGAAACTGATTCTTCAGTTCTTTAGGAAGATTCCACTAGAATCACTGTTATGGATGCAAGAAAAGGGGTATAGTGCTTGCTGTAAATTTGCTTACAATAAATTTCAATGTATGATTTCATGATTTTATCTCTTGCTATTTCTGAGAGCATAAATATTTCAGATACGCAGTTATTATCGAGCAAGACAGGAGAACGTGGATATGTATGTTGACTTGTACCCCTCTGCATTGGATCATGTTTGGCCTCTACAGATGCAGACTGTTCTTCCAACACCTGACTGCCTCGGTAGAACAGTCCTAATCTTCAGAACTGGTTAGAAAAATTTTCATCATATCTCATCTTTAGATGAGAAATGTAGATATTCATATTTCTTAAACTTATACAATATAACTTTTGTGAGTGTTTGTATGGTCCAAAGTCAGTTATACGGTGGGAAGTTGAGCAATGCTCCTTTGTGCATTAAGAAGCATCTATTGGGCTATGTCAGTGTCTGTTCTGGCAAAGAGGGGTATGTTTAAAGTTATAATAGTCTTGACAGTGTTGTATGTACATGAGTATAGGTATGTGAAAGAAAGTAGTTTGACATGATGGAAATGAAGTGTGTGAGGATAGTGTGTAGTGTGAGGTTGGTTGTTCATTTAAGGAATGACAATATAAACCAGAGATGTGGTTGAAGGTGCAGTTTGGGAACAGTGAATGGGTAAGGAAAAACACTCAGTAATACATTTCTACTTAGCAAGAAGCACATAAGTTGTTGAAAGACATAAAGGTGTTATAATTTAACACATGCAGCCAGGTCTTATCTGCATATTGCAATGTCATCTCTTATACAGAGGTCCCTTGGTAGCCATGGGAAAGGCCTGGGAGACCTCATGGTTGGTAAAACTGCAGGTGATGATGGATTAGGCTTATGGAAAACAGGGGGTTAGTGTGAGTGACACTTGAAAGACTTACCATAGGTCCTGTAAAGAACACTGCATGATTAAGAATCAGCCTGGTATACCTTAGAAACAACGTGTTTATTCTACAACTTTTCACAGAAAAGTAATAAAGAATTAATGGCTGGATATCACCTCTGATGCTATGCACTTGGTCTCTGTTCTTCCACTTAAACAGCCAGCCAGTTACGCTGTTGCCTCTCAAGCGACTCTACTTTCACCATGTGAAAGGCAATCAGATAAGTCCACATTTTACTGTATAGACATCACTTTCCTTGCCCTCCTTTGGGTAGCGCAACTCATATCATTAGCTTTGTGCCTCGAGGCCATATGAAAAGGTAAGGAGTAGCAACCAAGTTAAAGTTATCAAAAGTTTGTACTTCACTGAGATTTCTTATGGGGTCCCTCACTTGGCAAGAGTCATAGTAAGATAAAGTGATGCAGCCAGAGTTTAGGTGATGTTAGGGTAATGTGGCTATTTCACGCATGCATTGCTGTGCACACCATCACACCACTGGTGTGCTGGATCCCGCCAAGCTTGGCTAGAAGTAGCTCGTAGCTGCCCAGTACTTGTCTGGTGGGTGGGAAAAAATATTGCTAGTACTCAAAACTCTATGCTGCAGTTTGTAAAATAGTATATGTTATCTAAAACATGTTTACTTGACACTATGGTTGATAATAGTGCAGTAACCAAAGGACCTTTGTATACTGTCCTACCAGTGAAGCATATTCTGACATGCATTTGTCTGCATGGTCTTATATTCCCTTAATTTGTCAAGCAGGACTATGCACGATGGCATTTCTTGACCTTCACTGTATTTTTTAAATAATACATCAAGCATTACTGAGCCTGCTGACATCTTTTAATCTTACAGTGTCTTCTGCAACTTGTCAAATACTGTTATCATGGTGCATGCCAACAGATCTTGGACCTGTACAATGTATTCACCAATAACATATCAAGCACAGCACTGGTTGACATATTTCTTACTGTACAGGGTATTCATCTGGTGTAACAAAAAGTACACAAGATGTGTGGCCTTAGAAAGACTTGAGGTGTGTGAAGAACTAAACAACAGAAAAGTCATTAAAGTAATCACCACTGGAAGGGAAGACCCATTGAAATGTCTTTGCAAAGTGATAATAGCTTCAGATGTTTTCTGTTAAACATCCCTTTCCCCTTTTTTCTTTGTGGTAAAACTACATGATGCATCACATAAAAAAATTCACCTTTGAACATGTGGAAAGCATGTTTTTTAGTCAAACTTATCACGTGCCTCAGTATGGATGAGTTGACTCATATGATCACTGAGAACCAACACTGAATCTTTGCAAATGGCAACAGCAGCAAGGATCATTATGAAAATATCTTTATGCTTCCCTAAGTCATTTGCTAACTGTTATTCCTTGGTAACCATTTAATAACATTAGGCTATTACTTATGGTAATAAAACCCTGCATTCCATTATTTTCTGACTGTGGAACAAAACTTTTCTTGAAAAATTCTGTGATGTTTGGGTACTTTTTCAGAATTGAATTTCCCTCAAGGCAGCATTATAGGTGCCACTCATGCCAAATAAAGATCGGTGGTGTAAATGTTGTTTTTCACCAAATAGATTTCGATATCAACCATGTATTATTATGTTTTATTATACAGGTTGTTTCAGGAAAATGGAATCAGAGCTAGAATTCACTGTTGACATTTAACAAATATTTAAACTTCATGACATGAACTTGCATATGGAAACCCAGACTCATTGTTACAATGTACTGAATCAGCCATATCTTTTTTTCATAAAATCTTGTATGTATTAGCCATATGGTTTGCATTTGAAATACAGTATGTGTTAAGAGACATTGTCTTTAAACTCTCTTAACTTTTCACCATCCACTGTGCAGATATTCATGTAAATACTGTACATCTGGAATATTTTGGTACAGGAGCTTGGCTGCCCGAAGCATGTGGCTTAGATGACGTATTTCGGTCACAGGTTGTGTTACTGGAACACATAGTGAGAGTTCCAGTTACGCAGCTTCGGGGCATTGCTGCTGTTGTTGATTGTGCAGGGCTTTCCATGACTCATGCTTACTATCTTACACCTACACACATACGTCGGATGATATCAGTTATTCAGGTAAGATCATCAGAATAGAAATGATAGTGAAGTAAACTGTCAGCAGTACTCTAGGTATAATTGGATTGTGGTTGTTGATACAGTAAGTGGAAGTCTGTCAAGTATAATCAGTGCAGTTAAAATAGGTATATAAAAGATTTGCTTTTCTAAATTTGTAAGCTCCCACAATTTATGGTCTAGCACATTTGGTATCACTGACAACTTCGAGCATTGAGTTTCCAGCAAATAATGTGTGTATGTAAACTAGCTTAGCATATCACCCCAAGCAGTTGTCTACACTACCCAGTTGGCAGTCAGCACCCTGCTTGGTAAATCAGCCCAGGTTACATACATACCAGCCGACAGACTGCACATTTTCCAGCACACTGGTCCAGTTTATATATGCAGTATATGCCAGCTCAGATTCAACATTGCTTAGTAAACCAAGCCACTCTACATATAAACCAGCTGGCAGACTCCACACTTCCCAGTAAACCAGCCCAGTTTAAACATACCCAACCACCAAAATGCACCCTACTGAATAGATAGGCCCTTTTTACATTTACAACAGCCACCAGACAGCATACTGCCCTCTAGATCTGTTCACATTGGAAATAGGGAAGGTGTATGATGTAGTGAAACTGTGGATTATGGGGGGTTAGGTGTACAAAACAGTCTATTAAAGTCAAGATATATTCAGACCATAATCTGTACCTATGTACAGCACTTCTACCTAACAGAAAATTCCAAACCCTTCACTTTGCTTGATCCCAAAATTTAGATTTATTTGTATTCTACATTTACTACTGTAGCCATCTCACATACCTTTACTATGTCAAAATGTTTTGTACATATGGATGATTACTTTTAAAAAATACGTTATGTCCATATTTCCACAGGAAGTGTTTCCGCTGAGATTTAAGGCCCTACACTTTGTAAATGAGCCCTCCATATTTGACTGGGTCTTCAGCCTCATTAAACCATTCCTGTCAGAGACCATAAAGGGACGAGTAAGTCACATTATGACATTAACATTCAGTAATAATAAGGTAAAATACAGTCTGTTTAAGTTCTTGTTTCAGAGAGAATATATGTTTTTTAATGGAAAGACTTCTGTGCAAGATGTTTTAAATGTTTGCAGTTGTAAGACTTTAGTGTTTGAAGAAGGTTTTGTAGAATTTACATTGTACACATCAAGTGATATAAATTTCCATGCCAAATGTGATCTGATGACATGTTTCAAACTCCTGTCAAGGCATGTATTCAATACTAGAAGCAGAGAAGGTTTTATCAAAAGTGTAAGGTGTGTGTATGTGGAGGGAGAAGGGACAGTGTAAACAATAATGTGGGTATTCCTTAAAGTGACTGAATTTTATTTTCATTTACCATAAAAGCTAAGTATCAATACCTTAACATTAACAAACTTCATTCGTTAAAACTTGTAGGTTGGCAAAGTTGCCAACAATAGATGTTAGAATTCCTCTTGAGGCACTCTCTGCCAGACTAGTCACTGAAGTTATTTTTTCAGGCTTCTATTTACATTAATAGAAAGCTCCTAGTTGAAGAAATTAAAGAAAGATATTAATGGTAAAAGCAAGACCAAGGTTTTTGAGAGAAGTAAACAGTTATTTTAAAATTAGTTTGAATGGGGAAAAAATGAAAATTGTTTTATTGACCAGGTATTTAGGAGTATTGATCATTAAAGATGATAGAAGCTGAGAGGATCTTCATGCAAGAGAAAAGAATAGAAATTTACTGAGGGTTATTATACATAGGAAGAACAGTGTCAAATTTACAGAAAGCTTGCATTAGGAATGCTTATTCCATTCTTAACGTACGATTGTTTAACCAAAATATTGCAATAGCTTGATGGATAAATAATGAGTAGTAAGGTAGATGTAAAGCAATATGATTGAAGGTACAAACAGAATAGGTATAATGTGAAAAAGATGGATGGATGCAGAGTGATTTGTTGGGGTTAGAATTGTTTCAGAAGTTACCAGGGTAATGTTTGTAATTGTGTGCAGTGTGTAAATGTGTAAGTTTCTAGAGATGACTGATAAGGTGAAATAGGAATGTGGAAGCCATTCTTTACTTCATTCAATATTGGTTTAGGATGTGCAAGTAAGCTGTGGTTATTTGGACAAGATCCTTCTAATTTATATGTGAATGTAATTTTAAGATAAAAGATAGATAGATAGATTAGTAAACAAATGAGGATAGTACAATTTCATGTTAACCATAGTGTTAAAGCACCAGTATTGGTTGTAGCAGAATATGCCATCAACAGTAGACAGCCTTTAACCTTTTTTTTACAGAGTATAAGTTTGAAAGCTTCTTATATTCTGTATGATTTTTTTTTCAATTTTGTTCTTTTATTTTTTTTTTCAAAGCAGTAGCCCATACAATTTCAAAGATTGCTGCATGGATAGCAGCCTACACCCAACATATCAAACAGTTTCATATATAATTATCAGAGCCTGTCCTTACTTTCCGTAAAACTCAGAAAATGTCTCAAGTTCAGGTGAATTTAAATCTTAAATGAATGCTATTCATAGCTCATTTAGAAAAACAGGGTGTAATGGTAGGTGGTATTTCCTGTTTCCAGGCATATCCATCATGGTAAACCTGTCATAACCAATCAGTAATACCTGATGCTTGGTTATTTGTGGTAATCCTGGAACCACTGAACTTTAACATGTTTTTTTTAGGTTTCCCACATAATTTTCCTCCAAAACTAAACCTGTACACAAGTTCTAAACTCACGTATCCTCATCTTAGCAAGGAAAAGTCTTTAAAAATTATAACTTATAATTCTCTTCATGCAGTTGCATTTTCATGGAGAGGACCTGCAGTCTCTCCATCAACACATTCCAGCTGAAGAATTACCAGAGGAACTTGGAGGTAGTCAAGGTCCCCAAGATAATACTTTTCTTTTGGAAGACATGAAAAAGCATGAAGATTATTTTAAAGGTAATGTGATGCTACAGAATAATGTATTGTTGCAATTCTTTTAAATCTTTCCAATTCTAAGAAAAGAGTCAGTAATTTAGGCAAAAGGAACAATTTTTTAAAGCTTTTCAATAAAATAATCTTACACGTTTAAATCTTTACGGTATAATTATTTACCTGAACTATGTTCAAAAGTCTACCAAGGGAAAACTATACTCTACAAATGATCATTTTCCTGCCTGCATTTGAAGAATTTGGTGCTCACTAAGGGCATCTTCAGATGCCTGTGTCATCAGCAACTGAAATTATCCAGTAGAAAATCTATCAGAGCTATGATACCCAAAAATGCACAAGATTTTGAGAAATTAGAGACATTAAGTGCAAAGTGTCATGTTTATACATATTACAAAATTATAGAGAGTCATACCAAATATAATATTAGAGGACAACTCATTGTCAATGCACTTATAATTAATTGAAGAGGAGGATATGTTAGGGTCACTTTGTACTTAGTGGGTTTAAATGATAGTGCATGAAGATCTAAATATATTATCATTGGTGGAGGAGACTGAGGATGTGATGGAAGGATCTAGTGAAAGATGCTTTGAGTTACTGGGGTTTGAACATACTGGAGGACGTGAGGCATGCAAGGGATAGAGTGAATTACATCAACTTGGTACACAGGGGTCAACGTGCTGTCAGTGGGCTGAACCAGAGTATATGAAGCAATAAGGGGAAACCAAAGAAATGCTTATGGGGCTTGGCTTTGGACAGGAGGGCTCTGGTTTTGGGAATTATACATGACAGCCAGAGAGTGGATATGAACAAGAGTGCTAGTTCCTCATCTTTCTGGCACAACCTCACTACCATGGAAAATAGTAAACATGAAGAGAATAAAATAATTGCACCATGGTTTCAGTGTCTGAGATGCACTAAGGTTAAGGGTTTGGCATTTGGAAGATGGATGTTTGAAAAAAGTAATGAGAGATGGGAGGAGGAAGTTAAATTGCAAGCAAAAACTGCTTTATCAATAGACTGATCTGGTGATATCAAGAACCACATATACTATTAGCACAGTTATTTATATAGAATGTGTGTATTGCTGGTATCATTGGTTTATATCTGTGATGTGTATGTTCCAAGTACATTTTTGATGTACAAAATTAGGTTGAAGCATACAGTCTTAACCAATATATGGTTATTTGACATTTATGGGAGGCATTATCAGACTCCACATGCTCAAGGTTACACTATCTATCTATATCTCTGATGCCTGTTCCAACTGGAACTCCCTCAAGGGGATGGCCACAGAAACAGAGCCTCTTTGGTGAGGCTGTATCATCTACATTTTCTTGTTACTGGAAGTAGCAAAGCCTTGGGCTGCAGGAGCCTTTAGAAAGGTCCTGGATAATAGTAGAACTCTTTTATAAACTTTGGTCCTGGGGTAATTATGAATGAATAAAATGAAATTGTTATGAGTAGTGTTTGACAAACAGAAATTCTCAAGACTTTTGACAGAGTTATGCATTTGTTTCCCATATAACATTAGTAGAAAAAAAAGCATTTGCTATCTGTTTGCAGTATATAAATATGTTATTATGAATAGAAATTTTTCAGCTGGGACTAGGTTTTTGAAATTAATAATATGCACCTTGTGATTACAGAGCATTTTCGATATGGTTTTGAGGCTTGCGAGGAACCACCAAGACAAGGAACTATGCTGGAAGCAGTCACTGATATGGGAAGTTTGATCGGTAGCTACTACAGGAGAATGTGCATTGACTAGTGCTAGCAACCCTGCACTAGTGACTACTAGTGCTGCTAGAATATGTCTGTTGCAACAGTAATGGTAGTCAGTTCTTTGATGTTATAACTGACGAATTATATCTCTAAGGAAGATACGAACTAAAACAATGATTTGTATGGTGGCCTTAGTATTGTACTGGAAGTGAACACATTAATGTACATTCTCAGGGAAATGTTATTGCCTCAGTTTCATGCAAAAGAACTGAGAAGTCAGTGGAAAGAACAGATTTCTTGATTGCAAAATATGAATAATGCTGTACTGATAAAAGAACATTTTGATAATGTTAAAGTTGTATCAAAGAAGCAGTACACTTCATGATTTTACTAAGTGAAAAGATGGTCTTAAGTGTACACTGGTTTTATGTTTTTACCACGTGACAAGACAGTCCTGAGTGTACACTGGTTTTGCCCTGTATTTAATGGGATTCAGGAGTTTATGACAGGCACAAGTTTGTTGTACATATTGTTACACAGTGCTGCATTTGTAGGTTTCTTCTTGATCTATATTGAGGCAGTAACAGTGTTATCTGAGAACACCATTCTTATTCTTCAGCAAAGTCTTGATCACTGCTGTTGATTATGTAATGATAGGATGTGTAGAAATAATGAAAGACAGAATGGAAGACTGTTCTGTTAGTTGAGGAAATGGAATTTAAACACTAATTTGATATTTTTTTAAGGATGGATGCTCACTGAAGTTTATGAATTTACTCATTGTCAACAGTGCAGTTTGTTTTAGGTGTTACATGTCATTGCTAACTAAAACAGCACATCTGCATTTTATAAGTGAGGTTTTATCTGATTGTAGAACTTGACTGAACATAATTAATATTTACAGAATGTAAGTTTGATGCTTCAACAGTTTTTATTCAGAGAAGCTTTAGAATACACCATGAAAGCAATTTTCATGAGAAAACATAATCAAATGAGCAAATTTTTTATGAAGTTATCTAGAGATACTTCATTATGACAGCAGTAGTTGTTTTAGCTTGGTTGACAACAAGCATAATGGCTGCGTTTGACATACAGTGGTAATACTCTGATTACTACTCAAGAGAACTGACTTCATGCATGGGTAAGGAAGTAGTTTATTTGCTGTGACATGCACACATCTGATCACTGTCATGCTTCGGCCTCAGTGGGACAGGGAACCCTACTTGACCAGATGGATGCCATCTGGCAAAAATTAAAATACATAGAATGTAAAATTTTCATGTTTAAAGAACAGTATCTGAATTGTTTTAACATTTCCATTTGGATTATGTTTCAGGCTGCACAATACTTTTAATGGTATGATAAGCAAAAGTTGAATTAAGTATATTCATTCTATGGTAGAAATCCTAAAGGCATGAAAATGTAGTAAAATAGATACGGCCTTCATTTCATGACTGAATTTCAAGCTCATTTACCCCAGCAATAATTGTAGCTTTAACAATAAAAGTTCAGATTGCCTGATCATATTGATGTCATTAATGTGCATAGCTATGCATAGCTAAGTTTATGTTTCTTTTATCTGCAATTCAATTAGCTAATGAATAACTTGCGTACATTGCATTTTTGTATACCACTTGTATATGCAATTTGGTTTTGCTCACTTCTGTATATATAAAAACTATTAAATATCTTTTTAATAACAAATTCATAACCAATAGTCATACACTGATAGCAACCACAGATGGAAAACATTAATATAATAGCTGTCAGACTGAATGTATCATTTTCTTATTAGGTGTTGTAATAATTGTAACTGAGCTGAATTAGAATTCATGTTAAAAATCAGCTACCTGATTAAAAAAAATTTTATATAATTTCAGTGTGCAATAATGAAAAATACAAGATTGTGGAGTATACTACAATTAGATGGATAAATTGCAAGTAGTGAAAGGTGTGAGAGTAGAAAATATACCAGATGTTAAATGTTGCATATGATTTAAGAGTTTCTATGAAGCAGACAAAGTCAAACTTATTACATAATTTCATTTCTTGTAAAATTACATTTTTTTTTAGTGATAATATGAATAGAAAGATATAGTGTATGTGGGTAATGAAAGTGAACACTTAAATTGTAAACATGTGTGGACTGAATATTTACAAATGAGGAATTACCTGAAAAGCTTTCATGATACAGTGATTGAAGATAGATGAAAAGGAAATGGAGAAATTACTGACTGAAAATAAAGGTGGGACCCTGAATTTCTTTTTTCAAAATTAAATCTGAAAGACCAAATGTCATCTCAAGAGTGTTAGATACATGGTTAGAATGTTAACAGTTAAGGAAAAAAAAAAGAATGACCTGTTAAAAAGCATGCTGAGCAATAAACCCACCAATGCTACATCATGGAAAATAATCAAATTTGCTGCAAAAGGTTCGTAGGGTTTTCATTCATTTTGTTAAATCGTGAAAGTTCAAGAAATTCAAACTTTTTTCATGTCCTGGAAAGTAATGACATCTTTCCTCACCCTATTGTAAGCAAAGAAAATCCTTTAAAATCTTGACTGTGATTATAAGCACCATGGTGCCTAGTAGCTATCTGCTGTCTCCTACCTGCCAAGATGTTAAACATGTAAAACAACAGATTTACAGCATGGAAGAGTGAACACTAGTGTACAGAAAAGTCTAAGATGCTTCATAGTGTTCAGAAAAAAGTTGTGGAAAAGGTTTTGGAACCCTGGAACTGTTGAAGTTAGTGATAGAACATCCTAGATGTATGCATATCTGGTGTTTGTTAGACACAGTAATTAGACTGCAGGTAATTCAAATGTGGTTTCTTTTCTTTTAATTAATTCAAAAGAATTAGTACCAGACAATGCACTGCAGCTGTATTCATGGCTGAAGAGGGTAGCAGTAAGACAAGTTTCATTCTGAAAGTTCATCAGTAATTAAGACAGTTTAGAAAAAGGCAGTCTCAAAGATAGAGATTATGTTTAGAACAAAATTCTGCTCTCAGGTAATGGTCAATGAAGGGAAAGGAGAAATGTAGTCATGAAAAAAGAGAAGAAATTCTCAAGATAATTTCCATCATTTGCACACAGAACTAGGGCAACAGCCACAAAATCTTTTTTAATATATAAAAATGTTAACAGCAGTAGTTAATTTTATACAACAGTACTACATTCTGGAAGAAACTGATGTGAAAACTGTAAAAAAAATTTTCAGCAAGACCTGTGGAACTATCTGTAACCCATGTAGTAACACAAGTAAGTTTTCAAATCTATTCTTAAACTCCGTATTTTCTCATCTATTAAGTAAAATTACAAGATTCTGCTGCAACAGGTATATAAAGGAAAATAATTGAAGTATTACCTGAATCTCCATTTTCTTTCTAATTACTCCCCTTGAAAAGAACAGTTTTGTGAAAGAAATACGAGAAGTAAAATCATGTTCTGTTAATTAATAACTAGATTTCAGCTGCATGGAAATTCCATTTAAAAGTATGAGGGCAAAAATATGTTATTATTACATTCTGAGCCTTAGAATCTTCATTTCACATCTACTTACCTTCATTATGAACATCAAACTTAGAAATATGTTTCCATTGGTCATTCTGCTATAACCCAACTCAAGACACCACTATCCTCTTTCACCACAATGCAGCCCAAAGTGAAAAAGGTACTGCATACGGTAAGAGAATGCAAAGACTGAAGGGAGTTAATGAGGGTGAGTTGAATGGCATGCAATGAGAGGGAATGAAAATAATGTGAAAGAAGAATAAGGGATTATGTGTTTGAGGGATTAGTAAATATGGACCAATGTAAGATGTGCCACATTGCTGTGTAAATGATTATAACAAAAGTTTTCAATGCATTTCGATTACAGTGCAGTATTCCAGTTATGTTTATTTTTCAGTTGCATTATAATCTTAAAATACTATACTGTTTTGGTAAAATATTGTTTTTTATCTGCAAATTCCATTATCCTTCAACCTTGAGCCCTTTAAAAATGCACGTAGCAAACTGAAGGTTATTAGTAGAGGATGATGAAACCAATAAAAGAAGGCCTAAAGAAACAATCTTGTGTTTTTTTGTGCAAGGTTTCTGGA
>JAUUDZ010181762.1:0-18149 GCA_032361705.1 Panulirus versicolor | reverse complement strand
ACTCAAGTTAGTCTTATACATTGTCGATATTGAGGATGATCTGATGCTTAGTTGATAATGAAGTTAGTCTGATACTTGGTCGCTAATGAGGATGGTCTGACACATGATCGATCACGAAGTTGGTCTGATACAAGGCCGATAATGTAGATAATCGGATACACGGTCGATAATGAATTTTATCTGATACATGGTCGATAATGAAGTAAGTCTGATACATGGTCGATAATGAGGTTGATCTGATACATGGTCAACAATGAAGTTCTCTGAAACATGGTCGATAATGAAGTTGGTTTCATATTTGGTCATTTATGAAGGTAGTCTCATACAAGGCTGATGATCTGGTTAATCTCAGACATGATTGAAAACGAAGTTAGTCTGATACATAGTCGATAATGAATTTTATATGATACATAGTCTATAATGAAGTTAGTCTGATACATGGTCGATAAAGAAATTAGTCCTTTACATGGTCGATAATGAAGTTAGTTTCACACATGGTCAATAATGAAGGTAATCTGATACATTATCGACAATGAATGTAGTTTCATACGTGGTCGATAATCAGGTTAGTCTAATACATGGTCAATAAAGAAGTTAATCTGATACATGGTCGATAATCAGAATGGTCTGATAACTGGTCGATAAGGAAGTTGGTCTATTACATGGTCGGTAATGAAGTTAGTCTGATACATGGTCGATATTGAAGTTCGTCTTATACATGGTCGTTAATGAAGTTAGTCTAATAGATAGTGGATAATGAAGTTGGTCTGATACATGGTCGACAATAAAGTTAGTCTGATACATAGTAGGTAATAAAGTTAGTCTCATTCATGGTCGAGAACGTAGTAAATCTAATATACGGTCGATAAAGTAGTTTATCTGATACATGGTAGATAATGAATGTCTGATATATGGTCGATAATGTAGTTGGTATGATACATGCTCGATAATGTAGTTGGTTCCATATATGGTCTATAATGAAGTTAGTCACTTACTTATTCGATAATGAAGTTTGTCTGCTACATGGTCGATAATGAAGTTAGTGTGATACATGGTCGCTAATGAAGTTGGTCTGATACACGGTCGATAATCAAATCAGTCTTATACTATGTCGATAATGAATTTAGTCTGATACATGGTCGACAATAAAAATCATCTGAAGATGGGCGATAGTCAATTTAGTGTGATATTTGGTCAAGCATGAAGTTACTTTCATACAGTATCGAAAATGAAATAAATATGATACATGGTCGATAATAAAGTTAGTCTGATACATGGTAGACAATAAATTTAGTCTTATGCGTGGTCGATAATGTAGTTAGTCTAATACATGGTCGATAATGAATTTGGTCTGATATATGGTCGATAATGATTTTATTCTGGTACATGGTCCATAATAATGTTAGTCTAATACATGGTCGAAAATGTAGTTAGTCTCATATATGGTCGATAATAAAGTTAGTCGGATACATGGTCGATAATCAAGTTAGTCTTATAAATGGTCGATATTGAGGGTGATCTGATTCTTGGTTGATAATGAAGTTAGTCTGATACATGGTCGACAATAAAAATCATCTGAAGATGGGTGATAGTCAATTTAGTGTGATATTTGGTCAAGCATGAAGTTACTTTCATACAGTAACGAAAATGAAATAAATATGATACATGGTCGATAATAAACTTAGTCTGACACATGGTAGACAATAGATTTAGTCTTATGCGTGGTCGATAACGTAGTTAGTCTAATACATGGTCGATAATGAATTTTGTCTGATATATGGTCGATAATGATTTTATTCTGGAACATGGTCCATAATAAAGTTACTCTGATACATGGTCAAAAATGTAGTTAGTCTCATACATGGTCGATAAAAAAGTTAGTCGGATACATGGTCGATAATCAAGTTAGTCTTATACATGGTCGATATTCAGGATGATCTGATGCTTGGTTGATAATGAAGTTAGTCTGATACTTAGTCGCTAATGAGGATGGTCTCATACATGGTCGATAACGAGGTTGCTCTGATACATCGTCGATAAAGTAGATAATCTGATACACGGTCATACTGAATTCTGCCTGATACATGGTCGATAATAAAGTTAGTCCGATATATGGTCAATAATGAGGTTGGTCTCATACATGGTCGATGATGTAGATAATCTGATAAACTGTCGACAATGAATACATGGTCGATGATAAAGTAAGTCTGATACATGGTTGATATTGAAGCTGGTCTGATACATGGTCAAGGATGTAGTTAGTCTGATATTTGGTCGATAACGAAGTTGGTCTGATATATATGGTCATTAATGAAGTTAGTCTGATACTAGGCCGATAATTAAGTTAGTCTCATACTTAATTGATAATGAAGTTAGTCTGATACATGGTAGATGATGTATTTTATCTGATACATGATCGAAGATGAACTTATTCTGATATATGGTTGATAAAGAAGTTAATCCGTTATGTGGTCGATAATGAAGCTAGTTTCACACATGGTCAATAACAAAATTAGTCTGATGCATGATCGACAATGAATTTAGTCTGATACGTGGTCGAAAATCAAGGTAGTCTGAGAGAGAGTCGATACAGAAATTAGTCTGATACATGGTCAATAATGAGAATATTCTGATAATTGGTCCATAATGAATTTAGTCTATTACATGGTCGATAATGAAGATAGTCTGATACATGGTCGATAATGAACTTCGTCTGATACATGGTCGTTAATGAAGTTAGTCTAATAGATGGTGGATAATGAAGTTGGTCTGGTACATGGTCGATAACGTAGTAAGTCTGATAGATGGTCGATAAAGTAGTTTATCTGACTACATGGTCGATAATGAATTTGGGATATACGGTCGATAATTAAGTTGGTTTCATACATTGTCGATAATGAAGTTAGTCTGATACATGGTCGATAATGTAGTTAGTTTCATAAATAGTGTATAATGAAGTTAGTCCGTTACATATTCGAAAATGAAGTTTGTCTGATACATGCTCGATAATGAAGTTAGTCTGATACATTGTGGATAATGAATTTGGTCTGATATACGGTCGATAATCAAATTAGTCTCATATTTTGTCGATAATGAAATTAGTCTGATACATGGTTGACAATAAAGATCATCTCATGATGGTCGATATTCAATTTAGTCTATTATTTAGTCAAGCATGAAGTTACTTTCATACAATATCGAAAATAAGATAAATATGATACATGGTCGATAATAAAGTCAATCTGATACATGATAGACAATAAAGTTAGTCTGATACATGGTTGATAATGTAGTTAGTCTAATACATGGTCGATAATGAATTTGGTCTGATATTTGGTCGATAATGAAGTTGGTCTGGTATATGGTCGATAATGAAGTTAGTCTGATACATGGTCGATAAAGTACTTAGTCTCATACATGGACGATAATGAAGTTAGTCGGATACATATTCGATAATCAAGTTAGTCTTATACATGGTCGATATTGAGGACGATCTGATGCTTGTTTGATAATGAAGTTGGTCTGACAATTGGTCGCTAATGAGGATGGTATGATACATGGTCGATAATGAAGGTGGTCTGATACGTGGACGATAATATAGATAATCGGATACACGATCGATAATGAATTTCGTCTGATATATGGGTGATAGTCTGATACATGGTCGATAATGAGGTTGGTCTGATACATGGTCAACAATGAAGTTCTCTGATACATGGTCGATAATGAAGTTCGTCTCATATATGGACATTAATGAAGGTAGTTTGTTAGTCTGTTATGAAGCCGATGATCAAGTTAGTCTCATACATAATTGAAAATGAAGTTAGTCTGGTACATGGTCGATAATGAATTTTCTATGATACATAGTCGATAATGAAGTTAGTCTCATACAAGGGCGATATAGAAGTTAGTCCCTTACATGGTCGATAATGAAGTTAGTTTCACACATTGTCAATAATGATGTTTGTCTGATACATGATCGACAATGAATGTAGTTTGATACGTGGTCGATAATCAAGGTAGTCTAATACATGGTCGATAAAGAAGTTAGCCTGATACATGGTCAATAATGAGAATGGTCTGATAATTGATCGATAAGGAAGTTGGTCTATTACATTGTCGATAATGAAGTTAGTGTGATATATGGTCGATAATGAACTTCGCCTTATACATGGTCGTGAATGAAGTTACTCTAATAGATGGTGGATAATAAAGTTAGTCTGATACATGATCGACAATAAAGTTAGTCTGATACAGAGTAGATAATAAAGTTAGTCTGATTCATGGTCGAGAACGTACTAAGTCTAACAGATGGTCGATAAAGTAGTTATCTGATACATGGTCGATAATGAATGTCTAATATATGGTCGATAACGAAGTTGGTTTGATAAAAGGTCGATAATGAAGTAAGTATGATACATGGTCGATAATGTAGTTGGTTATATATGGTCTATAATGAAGTTAGTCAGTTACTTATTCGATAATGATGTTTGTGTGATACATGGTCGCTAATGAAGTTCGTCTAATAAATGGTCGATTACCAAATTAGTCTTATAGTGTCGATAATAAAGCTAGTCTGATACATAGTCAACAATAAAGATCATCTGACGATGGGCGATAGTAAATTTAGTCTGATATTTGGTCAAGCATGAAGTTACTTTCATAAAATATCGAAAATAAAATAAATATGATACATGGTCGATAATAAAATTAGTCTGATACATGGTAGACAATAAATTTAGTCTGATGCATGGTCGATAATGTAGTTACTCTAATATATGGTCGATAATGAAGTTGGTCTGATATATGGTCGATAATGATTTTGGTCTGGCACATGGTTTATAAAGTAAGTCTGATACATGGTCGAAAATGTAGTTAGTCTCATACATGGTCGATAATGACGTTAGTTGGATACATCGTCGATAATCAAGTTAGTCTTATACATGCTCGATATTGAGGATGATCTGATGCTTCGTTGATAATGAAGTTAGTCTGATACTTGGTCGCTAATGAGGATGTCCTGTTACATGGTCGATAACGAGGTTGGTCTGATACATGGTCGATAATGTAGATAATCTGATACACGGTCATAATGAATTCGGTCGGATACATGGTCGATGATAAAGTTAGTCTGATACATGCTCGATAATGATGTTCGTATGATACATGTTCGAGAATGATGTTCGTATGATACATGTTCGATAATGAATTTGGTCTGATGTATGACCGACAATCAAATTAGTCTCATATTTGTTCAAAAATGAAGTTAGTCTGATACATGGTCGACAATACAGATCATCTGATGATGGTCGATCTTCAATTTAGTCTGATATTTGCTCAAACATGGAGTTACTTTCATACAATATCGAAAATGAAATATATATGATACATGGTCGATGATAAAGTTAATCTGATACATGGTAGACAATGAATTTAGTCTGATACCTGGTCGATAATGTAGCTAGTCTAATACATGGTCGATAATGAATTTGGTCTGATATTTGGTCGGTAATGAAGTTGGTCTGGTAGAGGGTCGATAATGAAGTTAGTCTGATACATGGTCGATAAAGTAGTTAATCTCATACATGGTCGATAATGAAGTTAGTCGGATACATGGTCGATAATCAAGTTAGTCTTATACATGGTCGATACTGAGGATGATCTGATGCTTAGTTGATAATGAAGTTAGTCTGATACTTGGTCGCTAATGAGGATGATCTGATATATGGTCGATAAGGAAGTTGGTCTGATACATGGCCGATAATGTAGATAAACGGATACACGGTCGATAATGAATTTGGTCTGATACATGGTCGATGTTAAAGTTAATCTGATAAATGGTCGATAATGAGGTTGGTCTGATACATGGGCAACAATGAAGATCTCTGATACATGGTCAATAATGAAGTTGGTCTCATACATGGTCATTAATGAAGGTAGTCTGATACAAGGCCGATGATCAAGTTAGTCTCATACATGATTGAAAATGAAGTTAGTCCGATACATGGTCGATAATGAATTTTATATGATACATGGTCAATAATGAAGTTAGTCTCATACAAGGGCGATATAGAAGTTAGTCCGTTACATGGTCGATAATGAAGTTAGTTTCACACATAGTCAATAATAAAGTTAGTCATACATGATCGACAATGAATTTAGTTTAATACGTGGTCGATAATCAAGTTAGTCTAATAAATGGTCGATGAAGAAGTTAGCCTGATACATGGTCGATAATGAGAATGATCTGATAATAGGTCGATAAGGAAGTTGGTCTATTAAATGGTCGATAATGAAGTTAGTCTGATACATGGTCGATAATGAACTTCGCCTTATACATGGTCGTTAATGAAGTTAGTCTAATAGATGGTGGATAATGAAGTTGGTCTGTTACATGGTCGACAATAAAGTTAGTCTGATACATAGCATTTAATAAAGTTAGTCTGATTCATGGTCGAAAACGGAGTAAGTCTAATAGAGGGTCGATAAAGTAGTTTATATGATACATGGTAGATAATGAATGTATGATACATAGTTGATAATGAAGTTGGTTTGATACATGGTCGATAATGAAGTTAGTCTGATACATGGTCTTTAATGTAGTTGGTTCCATATATGGTCTATAATGAAGTTAGTTACTTATTCGATAATGAAGTTTGTCTGGTATATGGTCGATGATGAAGTTAGTCTGATACATGGTCGCTAATGAAGTTGGTTTGGTACATGGTCGATTATCAAATTAGTCCTATACAGTGTCGATAATGAAGTTAGTCTGATACATGGTCGACAATAAAGATCATCTGATGATGGGCGATAGTCAATTTAGTCTGATATTTGGTCAAACATGGAGTTACTTTCACACAATATCGAAAATGAAATAGATATGATACATGGTCGATATTAAAGTTAGTCTGATACATGGTAGATGGTAAATTTAGTCTGATGCATGATCCATAATGTAGTTAGTCTAACACATGGTCAATAATGAATTTGGTCTGATATATGGTCGATAATGATTTTATTCTGGTATATGGTCCATAATAAAGTTAGTCTGATACATAGTCGAAAATGTAGTTAGTCTCATACATGGTCGATAATGAAATTAGTCGGATACATGGTCGTTAATCAAGTTAATCTTACACATTTTCGATATTGAGGATGATCTAATGCTTGGTTGATAATGAAGTTAGTCTGATACTTGGTCGCTAATGAGGATGGCCTGATACATGGTCGATAAGGAATTTGGTCTGATACATGGTCGATAATGTAGATAATATGAGAAACGGTCATAATGAATTCGGTCTGATACATGGTCGACAATAAAGTTAGTCTGATACATGGTCGATAATGATGTTCGTATTATACATGTTCGATAATGAATTTGGTCTGATGTATGGTCGATAATCAAATTAGTCTCATATTTGGTCAAAAATGAACTTAGTCTGATATATGGTCGACAATAGAGATCATCTGATGATGGTCGATCTTCAATTTAGTCTGATATTTGGTCAAACATGGAGTTACTTTCATATATTATCGAAAATAAAATAAATATGATACATGGTCGATGATAAAGTAAATCTGATACATGGTAAAAAATGAATTTAGTCTGATACATAGTCGATGATGTAGTTAGACTAATAAATTGTCGATAACGAATTTGGTCTAATATTTGGTCGATAAATAAGTTGGTCTCGTATTGGGTCAATAATGAAGTTAGTCTGATACATGGTCGATAATGTAGTTAATTTCATACGTGGTCGACAATGAAGTTAGTCGGATACATGGTCGATAATCAAGTTAGTCTTATACACGGTCGATATTGAGGATGATCTGATGTTTAGTTGATAATGAAGTTAGTCTGATACTTATTCGCTAATGAGGATGGTCTGATACATGGTCGATAACGAAGTTGGTCTGATACATGGACGATATTCTAGATAATCTGATACACGGTCATAATGAAATCGATCTGATACATGGTCGATAATAAAGTTAGTCTGATCCATTGTCGATAATGAGGTTGGTCTCATACATGGTCGATAGTGTAGATAATCTGATACACGGTCGATAATGAATTTCGTCAGATACATGGTCGATGATAAAGTTAGTCTGATACATGGTTGTTAATGAAGCTGGTCTGATACATGGTCAAGGAAGAAGTTAGTCTGATATTTGGTCGATAATGAAGTTAGTCTTATACATGGTCATTAATGATGTTAGTCTGATACAAGGCCAATAATTAGGTTAGTCTCATACATGATTGATAATGAAGTTAGTCTGATACATGGTCGATAAGGAATTTTATCTGAAACATGTTCGATGATGAACTTAGTCTGATATATGGTTCATAAAGAAGTCAATCCGTTATATGGTCGACATTGAAGTTAGTTTCACACATGGTCAATAATGAAATTAGTCTGATACATGATCTACAATGAATTTAGTCTGATACGTGGTCAATAATCAGGTAGTCTGATAGAGAGTCGATAAAGAAGTTTGTCTGATACATGGTCAATAATGAGAATGGTCTTATAATTGATCAATAATGAAGTTAGTCTATTACATGGTCGATAATGAAGTTAGTCTTATACATTGTCGTTAATGAAGTTAGTCTAATAGATGGTGGATAATGAATATGGTCTAATATATGGTCGACAATAAGGTTAGTCTGATACATAGTAGATAATAAAGTTAGTCTGATTCATGGTCGATAACGTAGTAAGTCTGATAGATGGTCGATAAAGTAGTTTATCTGATACATGGTCGATAATGAATTTCTGATATACGGTCGACAACGAAGTTGGTTTGATTCATGGTCGATAATGAAGTTAGTCTGATACATGGTCGATAATGTAGTTAGTTTCATAAATGGTCTATAATTAAGTTAGCCCGTTCCTTATTCGATAATGAAGTTAGTCTGATACGTGCTCGATAATGAAGTTAGTCCGATACATGGTCGATAATGAATTTGGTCTGATATACGGTCGATAATCAAATTAGTCTCATATTTTGTCGATAATGGAATTAGTCTGATACATGGTCGACAATAAGATCATCTGATGATGGTCGATCTTCAATTTAGTCTGATATTTACTTAAGCTTGAAGTTACTTTCATGCAATATCGAAAACAAAATAAATATGATACATGGTTGATAATAAAGTCAATCTGATACATGGTAGAAAATGAAGTTAGTCTGATACATGGTTGATAGTGTAGTTAGTCTAATACATGGTCGATAATGAATTTGGTCTGATATTTGGTCGATAATGAAGTTGGTCTGGTATATGGTCGATAATGAAGTTAGTCTGATACATGGTCGATAAAGTACTTAGTCTCATACATGGACGATAATGAAGTTAGTCGGATACATATTCGATAATCAAGTTAGTCTTATACATGGTCGATATTGAGGACGATCTGATGCTTGTTTGATAATGAAGTTGGTCTGACAATTGGTCGCTAATGAGGATGGTATGATACATGGTCGATAATGAAGGTGGTCTGATACGTGGACGATAATATAGATAATCGGATACACGATCGATAATGAATTTCGTCTGATATATGGGTGATAGTCTGATACATGGTCGATAATGAGGTTGGTCTGATACATGGTCAACAATGAAGTTCTCTGATACATGGTCGATAATGAAGTTGATCTCAAACATGGTCATTAATGAAGTTAATTTGATTCAAGGCTGATGATCAAGTTAGTCTCATACATGATTGATAATGAAGTTAGTCTGATACATGGCCGATAAATCATTTTATCTGATACATGGTCGATAATGAAGTTAGTCTAATACATGGTCGATGAAGAAGTTAGTCCGTTACATGGTCGATAATGAAGTCAGTTTCACATATGGTCAGTATTGAAGTTAGTTTGATACATGATCGATAATGAATTTAGTCTGATACGTGGTCGATAATCAATTTAGTCTGATACATGGTCGATAAAGAAGTTCATTTGATACATGGTCGATAATCAGAATGGTCTCATAATTGGTCAATAATGAAGTTGGTCTATTACATGGTCGATAATAAAGCTAGTCTGATACATGGCGGATAATGAACGTCGTCTGATATATGGTCGTTAATGAAGTTAGCCTAATAGATGGTGGATAATGAAGTTGGTCTGATACATGGTCGACAATAATGTTAGTCTCATACATAGTAGATAATAAAGTTAGTCTGATTCATGGTCAATAACGTAGTAATTCTGATAGATGTTCGATAAAGTAGTTTATCTGATACATGGTCGATAATGAATGTCTGACATATGGTCTATAATGAAGTTGGTTTGATATATGGTCGATAATAAAGTTAGTCTGATAAATGCTCGCTAATGAAGTTGATCTGATGCATGGTCGATAAAGAAATTAGTCTAATACAGAATCGATAATGAAGTTAGTCCGATACATGGTCGGTAATGAAGTTAGTCTGATACATGGTCGATAATATGGTAAGTCTCATACATCTCATACATTGTCGATAATTAATTCAGTCTGATAAATGACCGATAATGAACTTCTTACATATGGTCGATAATGAAGTTGGTTTCATACAAGATCGATAATGAAGTTAGTCTGATATATGGTGGATAATAAGGTTAGTTTGATACATGGTCTATAAAGAAGTTAGTCCGTTACGTATTCGATAATGAAGTTATTTTAATACATGGTCGATAATGAAGTTAATCCGATACATGGTCGATAATGAAGTTGGTCTGATACATGGTTGATAATGAAAGTAGTCTTATACATGGTCGATAATGAAGTTAGGCTGATAAAGGTCGGCAGTAAAGTTCATCTGATGATGGTCGATAATCAATGTAGTCTGATTTTTTGTCGAGGATGAAGTTACTTTCATACAATGTCGAAAATGTAATTGATATGATACATTTTTGATAATATATTTAGTCTGATACATGGTAGACAATGAATCTAGTTTGATACATGGTCGATAACTATATTAGTCTGATACATGGTCGATAATGAATTTGGTCTGATATATTGTCAATAATGACGTTGGTCTGATACATGGTCGATAATGAAGTTAGTATGATACAAGGTCGATAATATAGCTAGTCTCATATATGGTCGATAATGAAGTTAGTCTGATACATTGTCAAAAATGAATTTTGTCTGATAAATGGTCGATAATGAATTTTGTCTGATAATTGGTCGATAATAAATTAGGTCTGATATATGGTCAATAATGAAATTATTCTGACACATGGCATATAATGAATTTGATCTGATATATGGTTGAATATGAAGTTGGTCTGATACATGATCGACAATGAAGTCAGTATAACATATGATCGATAATGAAGTTAGTATGATACATGGTCGATAATGAAGTTAGCATTATACATGGTCGATATTGAGGATGGTCTGATGCATGGTCGATAATAAAGTTACTCTGATACATAAATCGATAGTGAGCATGGTTTGATACATGGTCGATAACAAAATTGGTCTGATATTTAGTCTGATACATTGTCGATAATGAACTTGATCTGATACATGGTCGTTAATGGAGTCAGTCTGATACATTGTCGATAACAAAGTTAGTCTGGTACATGGTCTGCAATATAGTTAGTGTGATTCATGGTCTGTAATGAAATTAGTTCATTAATCATTAGATAATGAAGTTAGTCTGATACGTGATCGATAATGAAGTTACTCTGATACATTGTCGACAATGAAGATATTCTGATACATGGAGTCTGATACATCATCAATGATGAGGATGGTCTGATACATGGTCGATAATAAAGTTGTTCTGATAATTGGTCGATAATGGAGTTGTTCTGATATATGCCCGATGATGAAGCTAGTCTGATACATTTTCGACAATAAAGGTCTGATACATGGTCGATTATGAAGTAAGTCTGATACATGGTCGATAATGAAGTTATTCTGATACATAGTGTATAATGAGGATGGTATGATAATTGGTCGATAATGAAATAGGTCTAATATATGGTCCATAATGAGGTTAGTCTGATACATGGTCGATAATGAAGATAGTCTGATACATGGTCGACAATGAAGTTGTTCTGATATATGAAGAATAATGAAGTTAGTCTGTTACATGATCGATGATGAGGATGATGGTCTGATACATGTTCGATAAAGAAGTTGTTCTGATAATTGGTCGATAATAGAGTTTTTATGGTACATGCTCGATGATGAACTTAGTCTGATATATTGTCGATAATGAAGTTGGTCTGATACATGGTCGAAAATGAAGTTAGTCTGATATATGGTCGATAATGAAGTTGTTCTGATACAAAATCAATGAGATTAGTCTGATACATGGTTGACAATGAAGTTGGTCTGAAATTTGCTCGATAATGAAGTTGGTGTGATACATAGTCGATAATGAAGTTGTTCTGATACATGGTCGATGAAGGAGTTAGACTGATACATGTAAGATAATGAAATTTTGATAACTAACCGATTATGAAGTTAGTCTGATACATGGTCGATAATGAAGTTAGTCTGTTACATGTTTGATAAAGAGGATGGTCTTATAAATGGTCGATAATAAAGTTGGTCTAGTATATGTTGGGTTATGAAGTTAGTTTGATACATGGTCGATAGTGAACTTGATCTGATACTTGGTCAATAATGAATTTAGTCTGATATTTGGTCGGTAATGACGTTGGTTTGATACATAATCCATAATGAAGTTGGTGTGATACATTGTCGATAACGAAGTGAGCTTCATATATGGTCGATATAAAAGCTAGTTTGATAAATGGTCGACAATAAAGTTCATATGATAATGGTCGAAAATATATTTAGTCTAATATTTGGTCGATAATGAAGTTACTTTGATACAAGGTCGATAATAAAGTTAGTCTCATACACGGTTGATAATGAATTTGGTCTGATATATGGTCAATGATGAACATGGTTTTATGTATGGTCGATAATAAAGTTAGTCTGATACAAAGTCGATAATGAAGAACGTCTGATACATGGTCGATAATGAAGTTGGTCTGATAAATGGGCGATAATGAAGTTAGTCTGATACATGGTCAACAATAAAGGTCATGTCATGACGGTCAATAATCAACTTAGTCTGATATTTGGTCGAGCATGAAGCTACTTTCATACAATGTCATAAATAAAGTTAATATGACACATGGTCGATAAAAAAGTAAGTCTGATCCATGGTAGACAATCAATTTAGTGTGATACATGCTCAATAACGTTGTTAGTCTGATACAAGGTAGACAATCAATTTAGTCCGATACATAGTCGATAATATGTTGTTAGTCTCATAAATGGTCGATAATGAATTTGGTCTGGTATGTTGCCGATAATGAAGTTGGTCTGATACATGGTCGATAACGAAGTTAGTCTGATACATGGTCGATAATGTAGTTAGTCTCATATATTGTCGATAATGAAGCTAGTCTGATAAATGGTCGATAATGAATTTCTGATATATGGTCGATGATGAAGTTGGTTTCATACATGATCGATAATGAAGTTAGTCTGGTATGTAGTCGATAATGTAGTTAGTTTCATACATGGTCCATAAAGAGGTTAGTCCGTTATATGTTCGATAACGAAGTTAATCTAATACATGGTCGATAATGAAGTTAGTCCGAAACATGGTCGATAATAAAGTTGGTCTGATATATGGCCGATAGTGAAGTTAGTCTCATACATTGTCGATAATGAAGTTAGTCTGACGAATGTTTAATAATAAATTTCTGATATATGGCCGATAATGAAGTTGGTTTTATACACGGTCGATGATGAAGTTAGTCTGATATATGGTCGATAATGTAGTTAGTTAGATACTTGGTCTATAATGAAATTAGTCCATTACTTATTCGATAATGAAGTTAGTCTGATACATAGTCGATAATGAAATTAGTCTGATACATGGTCACTAATGAAGGTGGTCTCATACATGGTAGATAATAAAGTTAGCCTGATGCATGATATACAATGAATTTAATCTGATACATGGTCGATAATGTAGTTAGTCTGATACATGGTCGATAATGAATTTGGTCTGATATTTGTTCCATAATCATATTAGTATCATATATGGTCGATAAAGAAGTTAGTCTGATACATGGTCGACAATAAAGGTCATCTGATTACGGTCGATAATCAATTTAGTCTGATATTTGGTCGAGGATGAAGTTACTTTCATACAATGTCGAAAATAAAGTCTATAATATACATGTTCGAAAATCAAGTTAGTCTGATACATGGTAGACAATAAATCTAGTCTGATACATGGTCGATAATGTTGTTAGTCTGATACATGGTCGATAATGAATTTGGTCTGATATATTGTCGATAATGAAGATGGTCTGATACATGGTCGGTAATGAAGTTAGTCTGATACATGGTCGATAATGTAGTTAGTCTCATACATTGTCCATAATGAAGTTAGTCTGATAATTGATCGATAATGAATTTCTGATATATGGTCATGATGAAGTTGGTTTCATACATGATCGATAATGAAGTTAGTCTGATATATGGTGGATCATGTAGTCAATTGCATACATGGTCTATAAAGAAGTTTATCCATTACTTATTCGATAATGAAGTTAGTCTAATACATGATCGATAATGAAGTTACTCCGACACATGGTCGATAACGAAGTTGGTCTGATACATGGTCGATAATCAAATTAGTGTCATACATAATCGATAATTAAGTTAGTCTGATACATGGTCGACCACAAAGTTCATCTGATGATGGTCGATAATCAATTTAGTCTGATATTTGGCCGAGGATGAAGTTACTTTCATACAATGTCGAATATAAAGTCTATAATATACATGTTCGAAAATCAAGTTTGTCTGATACATGGTAGACAATAAATTTAGTCTGATACATGGTCGATAATGTTGTTAGTCTGATACACGGTCGATAATGAATTTGGTCTGATATATTGTCGATAATGAAGTTGGTCTGATACATGGTCGGTAATGAAGTTAGCTTGATACATGGTCGATAATGTAGTTAGTCTCGTACATTGTCGATAATGAGGTTAATCTGATGAATGATCGATAAAGAAGTTCTGATATATGGTCGATAATGAAGTTGGTTTCATACATGATTGATAATAAAGTTAGTTTGATATATGGTGGATAATGTAGATAATTTCATACATGGTCTATAAAAAAGTTAGTCCGTTACTTATTTGATAATGAGGTTAGTTTAATTAGTCCGTTACATATTTGATAATGAGGTTAGTTTAATTAGTCCGTTACTTATTTGATAATGAGGTTAGTTTAATACATGGTCGATAATGAAGTTAGTCCGATACATGGTCGATCATGAAGTTGGTCTGATACAGGGTCAAATTAAAGTAGTCTCATACATGGTCGATAATGAAGTTAGTCTGATACATGGTGGACAGTAAAGTTCATCTGATGATGGTCGATAATCAATTTAGTCTGATATTTGGTCGAGGATGAAGTTACTTTCATAAAACGTCGAAAATAAAGTTGATATGATGCATGTCCGATAATAAAGTTAGTCTGGTACATGGTAGACAATTAATTTAGTGTGATACATGGTCGATAATGTAGTTGGTCTGATACATGGTCGATAATGTATTTGGTCTGATATATGGTCGATAATGAAGTTGGTCTGATATATGGTCGATAATGAAGTTAGTCTGATATGTAGTCGATAATGTAGTTAGTCTCATATATGGTCGATAATGAAGTTAGTGTGATACATTGTCGATAATGAATTTTGTCTGATAAATGGTCGATAATGAATTTTGTCTGATAATTGGTCGATAATAAAGTTATACTGATACATGGCATATAATGAATTTGGTCTGATATATGGTCGATTATGAAGTTGTTTTGATACATGGTCAACAATGAAGTCAGTATAATATATGGCCGAGAATGAAATTAGTATGATAAATGGTCGGTAATGAAGTTAGTCTTATACATGGTCGATATTGAGGATGTTCTGATGCATGGTCGATAATGAAGTTAGTATGATACAGGAATCGATGGTGAGCATGGTCTGAGACATGGTCGATAACGAAGCTGGTCTGAAATTTGGTCGATAATGTAGTTAGTCTGATACATTGTCGATAATGAATTTGGTCTGATACATGGACGACGATGGATTCAGTCTGATACATAGTCGAAAATTAGGTTAGTCTAATAACTGGTCGATGATATAGTTAGTGTGATACATGGTCTATAATGAAGTTAGTCCGTTACTTATTCGATAATGAAGTTAGTCTTATACAATGAAGTTATTCTTATACATGGAGAATAATGATGTTAGGCTGATACATCATCAATGATGAAGATACTGTGGTACATAGACGATAATAAAGTTGTTCTGATAATTGGTCGATAATGGAGTTGTTCCGATATATGCTCGATGATGAAGTTAGTCTGATACATAGACGATAATGAAGTTAGTCTAATACATGATCGATAATGAAGTTAGTCTGATATATGGTCGATAATGAAGTTGTTCGGAAACGTGGTCGGTGATGAAGTTAATCTAATACATGAGCGATAATGAAGTTCTGATACATGGTCGATTATTAAATAATTCTGATACATGGTCGATAATGAAATTATTCTGATACATATCTATAATGAGGATGGTCTGATAATTAGTCGATGATGAAGTTGGTCTAATACATGATCGATAATTAAGTTAATTTGATACATGGTCGATAAATAAGATAGTCTGATACATGGACAATAAAGTTGTTCTTATACGTGAAGAATAATGAAGTTAGTCTCATACATGATAGAGGATGATGATGGTCTGATACATGTTTGATAAAGAGGTTGTTCTGATAATATGGTCGATAATGGAATTTTTATGATACATGCTCGATGATGAACTTAGTCTGATATATGGTCGATAATGAAGTTAGACTGATATATAGTCGATAATGTATTTATTCTCATACATTGTCCATAACGAAATTAGTCTGATAAATGATCAACAATGAATTTCTGATATATGGTCGATAATGAAGTTGGTTTCATACATGATCGATAGTGAAGTTAGTCTGATATATGGTGGATAATGTAGTCTGGTGGATACATGGTCTATAAAGAAGTTTGTCCGTTACTTATTCGATAATGAAGTTAGTCTAATATATGGTCGATAATGAAGTTAGTCTGACATATGGTCAATAATGAAGTTGGTCTAATGCATGGTCGATAATTAAATTAGTCTCATACTTGGTCAATAATGAAGTTAGTCTGATACACGGTCGACAATAAAGGTCATCTGATAATGGTCGATAATCAATTTAGTCTGATATTTGGTCGATGATGAAGTTACTTTCATACGATGTCGAAAATCAAGTTAGTCTGATACATGGTACACAATGAATTTAGTCTGATACATGGTCGATAATGTTGTTAGTCTGATACATGGTCGATAATGAATTTGGTCTAATATTTTGTCGATAAAGAAGTTGGTCTAATACGTGGTTGGTAATGAAGTTAGTCTGATACATGGTCGATAATGTAGTTAGTCTTATACATTGTCGATACTGAGGTTAGTCTGATAATGATCGATAATGAATTTCTGATATATGGTCGTTAATAAACTTGGTTTCATACAAGATCGATAATGAAGTTAGTCTGATATATGGTGGACAATGTGGTTAGTTTGCCACATGGTCTATAAAGAAGTTAGTCCGTTACTTATTCGATAATGAAGTTAGTCTAATAAATGTGCGATAATGAAGTTAGTCCGATACATGGTCAATCATGAAGTTGTTCTGATACATGGTCGATAAAGAAATTCGTTTCATACGTGGTCGATAACGAAGTTAGTCTGATACATGGATGACAGTAAAGTTCATCTGATGATGGTCGATAATCAATTTAGTCTGATGTTTGGTCGAGGATGAAGTTACTTTCATAAAATTTCGAAAATAAAGCTGATATGATACATGTTCGATAATAAAGTTAGTCTGGTACATGGTAGACAATAAATTTTGTACGATACATGGTCGATAATGTAGTTAGTCTGATACATGGTCGATAATGAATTTGGTCTGATATATGGTCAATGATGAAGTTTTCTAATAAATGGTTCGATAATGAAGTTTTCTAATACATTGTCGATAAAGAAGTTAGTTTG